>JACJUY010000463.1:46493-74849 GCA_014220935.1 Platorchestia sp. MABIK | reverse complement strand
GACGTCGCGCCGCCGTCGTTGGCCACGATCTTGATGTCGGCGTTGACGTCGCTGGCGATAAGGTTCCGAGCAGCCGCACGACTCGACGACCGGAACCGGGATCGGGATTCTCGGTAAAAGTTGCGGCCTGTGCGCAATAGAGCCGTATTATAATGACTAAGGAATGTAACGTGTGATAACGATTGCGAGTATAATAGAATATGGTGAAAGTGCATGACGTGTAATTACGATTACGAGTATAAACAGATATTGGAGGAAAGCATAATGATATGATGGACAAGTGGTGTCTGGCCGCTGTCTGGAAGAAAACTGTACGGTGCGAGAAAGTCTACATGACTTCTATAGTTATTAATGTGCAGGTAAAGAAGGAAATTCTGCACATGATAGGTGAGTGAACCCTCGTCTACATAGGTAAGTAAGAAATTAGCGGGTAACTTTTTGCTGACCTGGGTAATGAAGTGGGTATTTGGTTGGCGTGGTGGTCTACTCGAGTAATTCAACGTGACTAGTGGAAAATGTTAGGAACAGCTTGCAGTAGCAAATCCGAGTAGCAAACAACTGATTCGAAAGCTAAATTATTTTACTAACACGAAATATCATTTATAAGGATAAAACTAAAAAAATTAACACTTGGAAAAGATCATTTAAGTGTCTTACAGTTGACGTATACGACACATTTCGTCAACATTTACGGTTTGGCCGAAGAATTTACGGCATAGAAGAATGTCTAACTCACAAAACAATAGTAACATCTTTAGAAACTGTTACCATATCTACTGAACTGTAATTCACGCAATTCACGACTACATAAGTACCCTATCTATCAATAGAAGTACACATATGTACCGATAAAATTCTGACAATCTATTTCGTTTGGTTGGTTGTCACCGTCCACGTCCTGCTTTCAGTGACGGCATGGGACAAAATTGAACACCCTGGTTTCAGAAAAATGTCGAGAAAATTTGACTTCACTTTGTAGTATAGAATTCAAGTCTTTCGCTATTGCGTAGGGATAAATTTACGGTCTTCTCGATTCAACTTTTGATGTTAATCCCACGCGATGATTGTGGAGGCGGTCAGCTACAAATGCTCAGTTTGTGAACGATATTCTCCATTGTCATTTCAGCAAGTAATTTTAAAGATTGTTTTGGATTAATTTCAAATTGTTCTCATCTTCGTAAAAAGTGTGATCGAAAACTAATCTCAAGATTAAAAATTAGTTCGAGAAACAACCTGACCCAACAGGTCACGAGAGGTTTAGTAGGCAGGGTGACCGGCACTTTGCTTAACAAATTTTTAACGTTAGGTAGGGACCATTGAAAAAAAACCTTGTTACTCCACCTTATGTTGATGAAATTAGTTTAAGAAAGTGCCGCTCACTCTGAACATACTTAGACAGCTCCGATAACCTTATTTCCTCTGCTGCATGGCTGGTTATCTCCGTCCACATCTTGCTTTCAGGAAAAAACAAAATTCAACGCCCAGATTTAGTTACGACATAAAGCATGAGTACAAATTCCTACTCTGTTTATTGTTTACAATCAATTCTAATTGGCTATTTTACGATCTCTGTTTACTAATTTTAAATGGTAACAATATTTTAAATCAGTGATACTGTGCGATATTTAAATTGCGATATATGTATGTCCCTAACTTTCATGCCTTCAAAGCACAGCTTAATAAACATCAGCAAATTTTTATTATGAACTGCTAAATCGTATTATAGAGACATTAAGTCAATACTATTTATTGTCAGTGGCCACCTTGCATCAGTAACCTGACCCAATGTGTCCCGGGTGGACAAGTTTTTATAAACTTTTCACCCACGAGTGGCAGGTCTTTAGTCAGGATTAGTCACATTAAAAATCAAAGGACACATTTTCCGTGAACACCATGCACCAGTAACCTGTCCCAAAGATCAGCAGCCTTAAACATACAAATTTTTCATTACCCTCGAGCGGGAGGTCTTCAGTCATGATCAGTCATATTAAAATTCAGTTTACACATTTTCCGTGAACACCCTGCAACAGTAACCTGTCCCAAAGATCAGCAGCCTTAAACGTACAAATTTTTCATTACCCTCGAGCGGGAGGTTTTTAGTCAGGATCAATCATATTAAAATTCAGTTTAGACATTTTCCGTAGGCACCCTGCATCAGTACCTCACCCAACGTGTCCAGGGGGGTCTAGTTTTACTGCATACAATTTCCCCTACCCTCTAGAGGCAGGTCCTCAGGAGGGACGCCGCCGTGGCGCTGTGTCCCGAGCAGCAGGTTGGTGACGGTACTCGGGTCGAGCGTGGCCCCAAAGAGCGCCCTGCCGCGGCCCAGCGTGTGCCTCGACCCTCCGAACCCTCCTGACTCGTACAGCTCCTCGATCAAGGCTCTGAAAATATTATTAATGAGCACTAGTTACCTTCTCTTGATCTTACACTCGATCTTCGCTCAGCTTATGTTCCGCTTTAAAGTTTAATCATGGTGTGTTAGAGCACGCAGCTAATTTCAATAAGAGGAGTAATAACTGAAGGAATACTCAATCAGGCATTAAGTGTCAGATTCAGACGTAAATACGCAGCATCGTTTTTTGCCTCCCTTGGATAGGGCTGCCCATGCCCACTTTGTGTAGGGCTGCCTATGTCTTCCTTGGATAAGGTTGCCCATACCCAAATTAGATAGGGCTGCTCATGGCCACCTTAGATACGGTTACTCATGCCCATCTTGATGATAATTCCTTATGCCACAATGGATAGAGCTACCCATACTCTCCTTGGATGCAGTAACCCATGCCTACCTTGCATGGGGTTGCCCGTCCCTACCTCGGATAGGGCTGCTCGTGCCTACCTCGGATAGGGCTGCCAGTGCCTACCTCAGCTAGGGCTGCCCGTGCCTACCTCGGATAGGGCTGCCCGTCAGGCCCCACGGCGTCGAGGGAGTCCCTGAGGGCGTCGCCCCAGAGGTAGCGCGGCTCAGCGCAGCACCTCGACAGAAGTGTCCCCAGCAGCGCCGCCGGCAGCAGCAGTGGTAGCGTCCTCACCATCTGCCACGAGTAACGAAATCTAATAATATCATACACACACTTTGACCGCAATTGGTTGAACTGAAGTTCAATATCCAACTCAAATTTGAAGTGAATTGTAGTATGCTATTTTGAAAATAGCAAACTATGACTGGATCCTGCCATTATTTAGCTCTTATAAAGTATTTATGATAATTATATTTTTGATAACTGGTCGGTCAGCTGCATTGTTGTGAAAATCCCCTCCGTGGCCACCGGTGGCGCATGTTGCGGTCAAAATGTTAAGAATGTAAGAACACCGTTTTACACATAAAAAAAATAATTGAAAAAAGATTTTGAAAATTTTTACAGTAAAGTAGTTAGTGCGAGTGTAATAAGATTTAAAGAATAAATGTGTGAAATATCTGAGATTTTCAAGCACAGAAAATTAAAGAAATTATACGGTTCAATGTTTGTCTGATACTTCATGAGCAGCACAGAAAACTGATGAAATTGAACTGCAATAACCTAGTTCAAATATTGATAAATAAATGACGATATGACCATACCTAGACAGTAACTGCAAACTTGAGTTTAAAAACTCTAGTAATATCTTCCGAGTCAACTGATCAATTCTACAATGCTTGGCATGGACCAGAGCGATCAATCCTATCGCATCATTAAGTAGAGCTATTTTTAAAGGCGTCAAACTTAATAGTGAATATCATATTATTGTCACAATAAATAAATTTGATCAACTGTAGTGCATGTATGAGTTTAAAAACTGCTGGTATCATGGTAAGTCATTGGCTATTTTATCTTTCTTCCAGTTAATATAACCTACAGTGCAAGTGTGAGTATGAAAACTGGTGGTATCATAGTCAGTTATTGGCCATTTTATCTTTCTTAAAGTTAAAATAAACAGCATCACTCCTCTTCAACTAAAGAACTTTCAGTTGGCGACGTTAACTCCAGAATGGTTGTTGGTGGCCTAAAACTTCCTGAAATTAAATCTGATTTCTTTCAAGTAAGTAAAAGAAAAAATCCCAGCCCACGGAAATTTTAACGATATTATTTCCCCACACAAGAGTCGAGATGAACTTCATTCAGCAGTGTATTTTACGACAAACGCTCAAATCAAGGATTGATGAAATGCTTTATTTTTAAAATAATTTATCTATTGGGTAAAGTTATTTACGTAAAAATATGGTTATCTAAAACAAGCTCTCTTTCGAAACAATAAATTGTGGTATTAAAAAAATTGTATCCAAGTCGACCAACACAGTACAACTTACTAACACCAAAGAATTTCAAAAATAACTCTTTGCAACAGCGGCAGACCTGACAGCGCAAGACTTGGAGGGCACGCAGAAAAAAAAATTATTTCTTTCATTCAATTTTGAAAATTAATATGCCTTCTCCTCATACTATTAATCCATGGGCTTCTTTCCCCAAAACTCCACTCTGAAAACCCCGCATTCTTCAAAACGAACGGTTCAATAGTTAAATGGAGCACTGCGTCGGGACGAGCACGGCAAGAGATAACCCTCACGAGGTCTCGAGACGCCGGTATAACGGGCCAGGTCACGCGTGCCCCACATCCCGCTTGAACGGGAGTGATGTGAAACGGAGTGCCCCTGATACAGCGGGTTCAGAGGATGTCGTGCCGAAATAACGGGGGCCGGTAAATGAGATAGATGTGCAAAAACCTCTCAGAAAAATGACTTTCGTTCGTTCAAGAAATGCCACGAACAGATGGCTAAGGATCATTGTACAAGAGCTAAAGCCATTCATAAGAAGTGTGCAACTGAGAATTAAGTGTAGGTGCAAAATGCAGCGACAGTTCATCCTTGAGCACTATGACAGATATCGTTGAACGGAGAGTTAAATAACGCAAAATTTTATCCAGTTGAACTATATTGTAGTACGCTTCCAACATGGTTTCTCATAGCAGGAGTCGTACAACCAAGAAATAAATGATTTGCACAATTTAAGATTCATTTTTGCGCTTTCACATAAAATCATTATAGAATAATCGTCGAAATAACATCAAATTAGCCTATCGGAAAGTTTCAATGCCAAAATTACTTCTTTCAAAAATTATAAAAACTGCTTTCAGGAGGCTTTTTCGTCTAACCATCGTAAATTGCCATACAAGGCTTTATGCAGATAGAGTTACGATGTTCAGGATTACCACAGAATTTATCAAACCGGACTACTTTTTCTCTAGTTCTGAATTGACACAGGCTGTTATGCTGACAATTGACACAGGCAAGTATACTGACAATTGACACAAGCTAGTATACTGGTAATTGGCACATGCAGGCAAGTTTACTGATAATTGACATATGCAAGTATACTGACAATTGACATATGCAAGTAAACTGACAATTAGCACAGGCAAGTACACTGACAATTTAAGCGGAGTAGAATTTCGACGTCAACAGGCGTTACCGAACAGGAACGATGAAGTGATGGAAGAAGTACAAACATTTTCCCTAAATATCGATGATCGTTGTTGACAGAAATCGAATGCCGTACGCGAGAATGGAGGCGTAACTTTCTTTCGACTGCCCGGGCTCCTGCGTAAGTTCAGTTCATTAGTTAACACCGACATCTAGGTTACCTTCTTCAAGAAGCTCCGACATACTTTCTCTGTTCTGAATATTTCATTCACTGCATGCAACGTGTTGGTGACGAACTTGAGATGAGGCGTTGGACTCGCAGTTATTTATGGTCTATAATACATGTTTTTATTTGAGCTCATCACGGCAAAAAATGTCTAGGTCCAATAAATGAATGTTATGGCTTCATGGAAGAATGCAAAGTTTAAATAATACGTACGAAGTTCACGTATGCATTTCGAGTGAGGTAAGCATTTATGTACTCAATTAATTTTGCTCAAAACTCTCATTGCGCAGCCTAACACTAAGACTAAAGTAGAATATCCAAGAAATTTAATTGAAAGAATAAACTTTTGGTTGGCTCCAAGGGCATTCCTGAAAATAGATTCATGTGTTTTCAACACCATGAACAGCACCTTCTTTTGACCGCACCAGCTCACAGACGTGAAGTTTAATCACTTTATGCGATCAAATTCGAGAATTTTCACGGCCAGATTCAGTCTGAAGGCCAAGCATGCATGTGAGGTTCGAACAAATACTGAATTTCAAGCTGAGGCTCTTTATTTGAGCGAGGAAAATAGAAGCTGCGCCAGCATTTGCCTTGTGAGTAAGGAATTGAAAGTCGATTTCTATGACCGTTTACTCAGTAAGTACGCTTGAGTAAAAACTATTCGTCATAGATTCGCAAGTCATATTCCATTACACGAGTCATGCTCATAAAGTCATTCAAAAAAGGCTAGAATAATTTACACATTACAAGTACTTTTTTTAAAAACTCATTCGTGGGATGATCGTACCACACACAGATGATTCCCCAAAGACAGAGAGAGAATCTTGTCAGTACTAATAGATCTCGTTTATGCCGTTGTTCTCCGTATAAACATTAATTTGCATGCAAAAATTTTCATTTCTCCACATTGTGACTTATTTGAAGGTACGATTAAAACTTCTTTAAGCAAGAGGTTCAAAAAACTGTACTCATCCTTTGACTTTGACTCAAATATATTTTGTTTTTGTTGTTTCAGGTGTAACTGATTTTTTTAACATAACATCTAATTTTTTACATTTAACGCTAGTTTCTTATTAAACTTAGTTCAATACAGAGTGCTGAATAAGAGCCTTGAACAATGCCCTACTGAGGCCCAGAACCGTGTATACGCTTAACAAACTTGTATTTACGTCAATAAACACCTACATCACAGCAAAATACACGAGTATTGGCCCATCAAATAGTACATTTTTTGGAACACCCTACATATCCTTCCGAGGAAAAGAAAAACTTTCCTCTTCAATTTTTTTCCCTAAGCCTATTTCAATAACAAACTTGACTATTGCCAACGCCTATTTCAACAATAAAAGTATTTCCATTTACCTTCAAACAAACAATACCAGCGAAACTTCTGTACATCAACCAGATTTCCCTCTCATTTCCGCCGCAGTGAAACTCGGCGTGACAGAATCAGAACTCTGACGTTACCGTAACAACGCCCGCATCGATTCAACGAGGTCAACGCAGTGTCGCAAGGCCAGCCTCGCAGTAGAATAGGTTGCTATCGTCTGCATTTTCGGAAGTAAAGTGAATTATTAGTGCGCAAATGATCGAACGTAGCTGTGGTGATCATAATATGTTGGGCAGCTAAAATTTGACATAAAGAATTTGTTTAATAACAATCTCAGTAACTTTTGTTTGTTCAAAATATTGATTCACGATAAGCATCACAGGTATGCCCTATCGTCCTTCTGACTCAACTTAGAGAAAGCATACGATTAAGAAAACTTTTTTCGAGAACAAATCTCTTAACACCTTCCAGTTTGCTTCCCCTCACTCTGTATCACACTCTCCATGATGTTTTTTATTCTCTGTTATTTCTTACAATGGTTTTATGTTCGTATTAAAACGCCTGTAAATGGTTCTGTGATTCTATCATTTTGATTTATTTTATGATTGTCTTGACAGTGAAGATGCTCGAAATCTTACTGATGCACCACTGACCAAAAATTACTTCTTTTGAAGTGTGTTTGCGTTCATTTTCATCTTTCTGTATAGCAGAGTTTGATAGGGGCATGATGGTCCATCGAACTCATTCATCGCTGATAATTTTAAGACTTTTCGCAACCAGCTAAGTAGCAAATAATGGAACAGATTGTTGGCTTTCATACACTATTTCCAGAGCCTTTTTTACTCTCTCAATTCTCAATTCTTGGTCATGCAGGCTTCGTAAGAGCATTCACAGGACAAATGTTGGTTGCGTTGCTGAGGTCTTTACTCAGAATTATTACTCGAGCGATTTATGTAGAGGTTGGGGCTACCGTGGCTTACTGGTTAAGAGCGCGTGCTCATTACGAGAATGGTAGCCGGTTCGATTCCCGGTAATACCAGCCTTGTGATTCTCCTCGTCAGGAAAAGGAAGAGGTTAGCCATACATAATTCCTTGTTCGACCTGGAATCGGATATAGACCGAGGGTAATCGCCTTGGTGTGTCCTGGTGTTGGTTTTACGGCATTTGAAATATCAATGTTCAAGATGATACGTATCGGGCTTAATTTGAGCAAAAATTTCGTATCCTTGATAATTATAACTCTTCCAAATTTTTCGGTTCGAATTTTACCCTGTTGCGGTACTTGGATGCTTAACAAACAAATTCAACTTTCTCGGAAGGAAAGAGCTCTGTAATCGATTTTAAACATGGTTCACGGAATTTGGTGTCTTAATGTAGCGAAAATACACTCGTTAAAACACTTATGGTACTTATAATTTTATTGACTTTGAAATAGGGTCTGGCTATTGAAATGACATCAGTTGTCTTTTCGTGAAATAGGGTCTGGCTTTTCGCACGTTAACAGTAACTTCTTTTTAACTTTCTTTTTCGACCACGCGAAATTTTCAGCTTCAATTTCAATTTATGATAATAGCCATTGCCAACACACGGTTTTTGATTTATTATAGAACCACGATAATTTCATTTAGAATTTTTAAAACTTACTGTATATACGTCTAGCATTTTTGGAGTTAAAAAAGTTCAAATTACATCTGGAAGTCGATCTTTACCTCATTATGAGAAATTTGCAATCACCCGAACAGCAGAACCTCATGTCCCGCTCCTATAGGAACGTGTTTACATGAGATACGAACACTTCACATTTGAGCAGCTGTTCCCATATGTTGCTGCCCAAGTCTGTATTTGAGGAGCAAGTGCTCACTCGCACTGAAAAAATTAGAAACCTGTTGCATCTCCGCAGCTCAGTATCCCGGTCAAGTTTCGATCAACAGGTCCCTTGGAGTTCACTGGGCCGAAAGTAAAACTTTCGTCTGCCTCCTACGTCAGGAATGCATCCTCGTGCCCCACACCAGGATGTGTTTTGACATGGTAACGCCTAGTCTAAGCAGAACAGACAGCGTGCCTCTTTGGGGCCCATGCAAACGTTGTACTGTAATCTTGTACTATTTTCAAAATCGTTTCGAAGTTTGTCAATTCTCGAACGTACTCTTTCGGGATGTCTTGGAACCTAGCAGTGGTATATTTAAACATGAAAGAGGTTGAGATTGAGGGTCACTTTCATGCCCTAATCAGTGAAAATTGATATTCTACTCTCGTATGATTGCAAGTCTCTAATATGCTCATTTAAAAAAAATTCGTGTTCTGCTAGATACAAGTACACGCAGGATATTCATATTTTGCAGGTAATAGAGAAACGAACCGAATAAATTTGAAGCAACTGTAAGTTATCTGTTACGAGTTTAAAAAATTATGAATGATGAGCAATTACGCTAAAAAATATTTAAGAACACAACAAACTTTGAAAGTTTTCATGGAACTAACTCGTACCTACATCAAAATGTTCCTAAGTAGGGCAAACGCAGTGTGAAATTCGACTGTTGTTAAATTCTTCCAGGAATTCAGTACGAGAAACAAAAATTGATTGCATTCATGTGCCAAATTTGAAGAAATGTGAGCTCCTGAAGCAGGCAAAATTAGCATACATAACATTCTGCCCGATTTCTCATGAATCTAATTGAAAAAAGAATATTAAAACCTGCTTCAAAATTTCCGCAACCATTTTACTACTTAGACTTGCCTCTTCCCAGTTTGAAGTTTAAGGAAGCTCACAGCAAAATAACCGTGCACTTCAATTTTTCAAGGAATTATTTCAAAAGCATTAGAACACCTAAAAAGATATTATAACCATATCACTCTGCATATTTATCATTGAGCAAATGAAAGAATTATGTTCTGATTACCATCACAGGAAAATATGTTGAGCCCGGAAAACAAACGTACTTCTTCACCCTACGAGTACATCGCACACATGTTACTTGGAGCATCAGAAATGATACACCCCACTTTTAAAAGTGAGTAAACTGAGGTCAATGTTGGTAGTTAGTCGTAAATCATTTCGATCCGCTGTCGCGCCTGAAAATCAAGCAACGTGGGAGTTGTGTGTGTGTGAGAGAGAGAGAAGACTAGAAACCTTATTTCCTACTAGCTGTTCTTTTGAAAATGCATCATTAAATAAAACAAAAAAATACTTGAGAACGGTTTTCTTTGACCAGAGAGCTCCTACAAAAACCCTTATAGCAGCAAAAATAAAAGAATTCCTAAATTAATTTCTTCCCTTTCTTTTAAAGCACACAAGTTAGAACAGACAGCACAAAACTCATCCTTTTTAGGCTACTTCATTTTTAAAAAACCAAAGCAATTTCATAGACTTTCATCACAAACTTAACTCCAATTTCCAAAACGAACGCCAAGACCTTGAAGGACATTGGATTCAATCAAAGATTTTAAAATACACTGCAAGAAAGCACAAAGCTAACCACATCGACCAACTAACCGATGAATTTAGAAGCAAACTTCACAACAACTGGCAGCACGAGAAGCACGTTACATTTGAGCAAAGGGCAAAAGGGAAACGAAGAGCAGCGAGCACCTCTGCGCAGGTCCGTTAGAGCGCTGTAACGGTTTCTGCCTGCGGCGCGCGGCCGCGCCAACCGTGAGGCGGCGCTGCCGCTGCGAGCCCCAAGCAGCAGATTGCATTCAAGTGATAAATACTGAGCGGTTCATGTAAATATAACCGCTCGTGCGTACGGTTTTATATGAGAGGCTTACGCCAGCTGCAGAGCATCGAAGGCACGTATTTTGCGAGCATGCGCTAAAGAATTTATTCATTTAAGATTGTCCCTTCCAACTTATAAGGTGTTGAGGAATGAGCGCATAGTTTTTCAGTTGAATGAATGTGTTTATTTTACAGAGGGATCATTGCTTGATAACGTTTACAGGAAAGCATTCAAATAATATTGAAGCGCTTTAATTGTACTCGTGCTATGGGTAAGATACGTTACCCAAGAAAATCAGAGTAACTGTATTGGACATAACTATGAAATACCCTCGTATAGTAACCAACCCCATACACCTTCGTCGTCATTTTCAGATCAGAACATAAATTATTTCAATGGAATTTAGATCAGAGACAAACCACAATATTGAGTAGTTAACTTAAATCTCAGTAAGGCGAACACCAAAGTCTGCGAAATAAATTGCAATTGAGGAATCAGCCTGTTAAAAAGAATGTCAGGTTCGGAAATACCAATCTGAGCTACACAAGCGCAAGTTTAGTTCCAAACTCTATTCATGTCTTTCATAGTATACGACACTTAACTAAAAAAATCTTCATGAGCGAATAACATACTTCCATTGACTTCTATCTACAGAATACATGTATGTATAATTCGGTTAAGCACCCTGGAAACAATGAGGGTAGGAAAGCTAATGAACTTCGTGCTCTAGGAACTAAATGAGAGCAGTTAAAATTCAAGTCCCCAAAGAGGTGACCCAAGCCTGAAGAAAGCCCAACTTTCTCGAACAAAACTCAATGTACACCTTCACTCGACCACAGAGAGGACACTTTCTTACATTACCGGCTGCCCTCGGAACTGCTGTGGTGACGTTCATGACATCTGTGACCAACCACTGGTGCAAACAAATTAAATTTACTGCCTACAAATCGCTAAAACTCAGGTACAGTTGAGGCTATTCTCATATTTATTACAATTTCTGCCAACGACAAGCATGCAGAACATGGATTATCTTTTTAAAACATAATTCAACTACCGTTGGCTGAGAGACAGTTGTAAATTTTCAAGACCAATGCAGAAATGAAAATATAAGCACTCATCAACTCAAGCGGCAGTAAAAATTTACGTTGCGTACACAGAACGAACGTCTGGAACTTTGAAGGCCTGATGATAACTAACCCATTTACCTTGAAGACCTTTACAGTCAATATTGCAACAAATGGCGTGAATAGTTTGGAGTCGTTATTGCACACGCAATAACGACTGATCTTACTTCATCGTAAAACTTTATAAATTCTTACGATAAAACTCTTAGTTCAAGATAATTATCAAATTTAAAAATGGTGAGGTTTTTGAAACAGGAAACTTTGGAGAATAACAAAAAGCTAAAGCATATACTAAAATAGCAATGAAGCTTTCGAATTTGAGATCATTGTAAACCTAAGTTTAGCTTAGGGACGTTTTTATGAAGTCTTTTAAAGAAAAAACATCGAAGACCAGGATATATGAAAAGAAGCTATATTTAAACTGGGATAAAAAAAAAATTAAGCATATCAAATGCTCTATATCTTTTTTCAGAAATCACCAGGTCATTCAAAAATTAGTGATCAAGTTAATATCATAAACTGACGCAAAACAACAGCACACAAAGTCATACAAAGTGAAGTTACACAAAATGAAGTATATATAGAGCGATTTCTGCCTCAACAATACTAACAAATAATATATATGGACTCTAATAAACCCCGGGAGTCACCAGTTTGATAATTACGCTCTAAACAAGCCTTTAACAAGGTCGGGAGTGTGTATCCGATCATAAATAGACAAATTTAATAACAATAAAAATCAATTAATCCCTGCATAATACTAATGGCAGTTGTTACTCAGACTACCGGATTGGAATGAACAACCCCAAGTACGGCCAGAAACATGGACCCGATTGCCAAAGACAAACATAAGGTCCAGTGACGGAGGAACAGGTATAGAGACCCGGTATTTGTCCGTCTCTGCCACGAAGAGCAAGTGAACAAGAGCGTCGAAGCGGCATCAGGTGAGTTGGGTGGAAGCAACCGTTACCAAGTTTTCCATCCCCGTCAGGTGGCAGTTACAGTTCTCCTTGGAATCAAGGGTCAAAATGATCGTGTTATTCATTGCAACACTTAAAAAACAGATACTAATTCGACTTTAATGATCGTTGTACAGTTTGAGTCCCATGCAAAAGTACATAATCATAGTTTATGGAAGTTCATCTTGCGATGAATCTGTGAAGATAAAATCTGATGAAATGTAAAGTTTTAATTGTTACAGAGATCGGCCTCATCAACGAAGAGCCAAGGTAAAAAATTTAACTACACCATGATATTGTGCGTGAGAAAAATGGGTAAACGTGTGGTTCAGCAAATTTTCAGTGATTGAAGAAATTGTTGTTTTTATGTTAGGATCAACCAGCCACTGTAAAGTTAAAAACATTATTCATTGAAGTAAATTCGCGTGTAAACCCTCATTTTAGCGCAAGGAAGCACGATAATGCTGCAATAACGTATTCAAGATTTTTAATAAACAGACTTATCAAGTACCAAGACTGTCACGATTCCGATAATTCTTGCAAAATAATAAAAAATTACTCCGAAAATGCAAGACCAATCTTATATTCACGTATTCGATCTCTTCCAAATCGTTCAAGGCACTAGTATATAAAAAAGAAAATTAGCTTTGCACGAGAAACACGCGATCATGCTAGTTCATTTTTTAAAAAGTAGCACAACGACATTTGATGAGCACACACAGCACACGTATGTATAGGTATTAATCTAGAACACGGATTCAGCTCAACCAACACCGACTGCTTCAGATAGAGCAGCACTACAGTCATGGCGGAATTACGAACCCTCTGGACTCATTCATCGCACTCAACACGACGGGCAACGCAATGAAATATTTCTATATGTTACCTTAGCAAGATCAACTCGATTGAAAGAATAAGCTAATAAATAACGAAACTGAAAACACCGTTCCCGCCGGCTAGCACAGTAATCACAAGACCAATCACTGTAATCACTAGGTCACGTTCGTACGTATCTGGAAACTCAGATCTTAGAAACAATACCAAGCTCTTATAAATTAACCAAAAAACTGTGCATTTAAGACAGCATTTACCTCACCCACCATGCAACCGGATAACTTTGACCTCACTCACCATGCATACGGATAACTTTAACCTCACTCACCATGCATACGGATAACTTGCACCTCTCTCACCATGCATTCGACAGCTTTGACCTCGTTAATCGAATAAGTCTAAGATAGCTCACGTTGTACAGAGAAGCTCGAACAAACGTGAGTCTCACGTCCTATCAAAATCAGCGCTTACGAAATAGAAGATAGAACAAGACAATGGAGGTTAGGTGGTCACGGAGCTCATGCAGCATGCGTGTGTGGTTGCGATGTAATTTAAAAAATGGAGCATGTTAATTTCGAGTAACTGTACTGTTTTAATGAATGAGTTCCTGCTAGGAGTAAGTTTGGCCTGGAATACACTGAATTATCTGAATAAATGAAAGCGCGTGAGCTTTGAAATAACGATTTGACGGAAATGGGCATACTTTTTAAAATCAGGTTACCAAGCAACAGGGGTTTAAGAGAACGTAAAGAGTTGATATCAAAACTGATTGACATAAGGAATGAAACAAAAAATTTCAAACCATAGGTCGAAGTTTGTGCGTCATTTAAACTACATTCAAAAGTATTCAATTATGGATATTGAGTAGTTCAGATAAACAACAATATCATTCTTTGAAAAATGAGAGTAATCTACCAGAGGTAAATTCATTACTTTGAGCTACTAAGAACTGAGAGAAAATCTAATTGATAAAATACACAACTGACGTCAAAAAAATGGCTTCGGGTGAATTCCATTGGTACCTAAATATTTCCTTTCTTCGGAACATGAAAATTTCAGGTATTCAGAAATATTCAATAAGCAATCTCTGAAATTAAAAATATCAATTTCGTACCCGAACTGCATAATGTTTCTATATGAAACAAGCGACAGACTTTTTCGAGGGTGGAACTCGCTGGAGTTGAACCATCCTGTAACCCGTACTCGAGCGCAGAGTTACCAATATTTCCGAGGTAACGAGTAATTCAAGGCAACAGGTGGCCAAGGCAACTCTAGGATTACAAATAATCTTAGACTCTAAGAATGTAACCATTACTGTGCAAGGGTTTCTTTCAACATAAGCCTCTGAGAGTTCATACTTGATAGTAGAAAACCAATGAAATTGAGAAATTGACATAAAAATTAGGGATACGCAGAAAGAAATATCTCAACAAATTTTTCATCGTAATTCCTAACGCCCTTTGAGTTTCCATACTTTCATATTCTGCTTAATATTTTTCTTTGCTGTTTTCAGACTCGTTATACATGATATTTTTTAGTGCTGTTGACTGGTATATTTCTGAAACTCTTTTAATATCATACAATAATTATAAGAGTTATTCGTTCAATTTTAGCTCTATTTTACACTGAAAAGCAATTTCAAGAGAACCTGCCAGCGAGCAAACTTCTGCGACTGCTTTTAGACTCTTCACCGCTTGAATCTGCACAACTTGGTGAGAGGTCACAACCAGAAGAATTTATTTCCGAGCCACATCCGTTCTCAATGCACTTTTAACTGCGGAAATTGTGCCATGATTTTAGGCGCAGATAAGCTCTTTCAGGCAGCTCTTCCCGCTTTCTAGTATGTAATGAAATCATTTTCATAAATAAAAAATGTTTCAAATTCTGTGTAAAGACGTTTGTGACGTCGAGAAAATAAGTAATAGCCTAACGTGTAGTTCAAGAGGTGATGGGAACGAAACAAAAACATGTAAGCTGTATTGAAAATAGTTCATTTTATTTACATTTTGCAAAGCCTGCTTCTCAGTCGCACATGCTATTTACGTTATGGCGAGCACACAGTCATGATTTAAAAGCCAACAGAGTATTTTGTTCAAAATCTAATTGAAAGGCCAGCTAGCGTTTCGTTTCTAGGTAGAAACAACTACAAACCGATTTCCAAAGCCCTGCCAAGCACGATAACTAAACAAGGCGGTACTATTAGCATCCTCTTCAAAGTCCATTCAAGCTGATCTCATCTCATCTCTGTCACGAAGACAAACTTCACTCCCACACTACAGAAACCATTTGCGAGCCTGATCACGTTCTGTAAGCAGATTTTCTTCCAGGAGGAATACAACCCTCGACTAAATGTGAAGTGCGTTGTTTTTTTGTATAGGTACACTACGACGAAAATAAGCACTGGTAAACTTTCTTCTGACCAGAACGAGTCCTGGCGCCTCTGATTCTCGGGACGTGCGCTTGATAGAACCAGAAGCTGCATCGCTCCAGTGACCGCTACGCCCCCGTAGGCATGTAGGCAACTGGTCGAAGGAAGGATATGGCTTTGGTCAACTCTTATGATCATCTCTTCTGAACTAAATGTGAATACAATCCACTTCTAAGATTCTGAACCTGGAAATTAGGGCTCCGCTCAAAAAATTGTGCATTTTGATGTATGGGTTCGAACTAGGATTTGTTAATTTTATTCGAAACAGTAAATGAGCTAAATTCATCCATCCTGAATCATCAGCACGAGACGCTTCCTCAACTATCCCGAGGACCTTTGAACGTTACTCAAATATATAAAGCTCTTTCACATCTAAAGTCGAATAGGATTTCATTCGCAGATTCTCCAACATGTAACATAATCCTCGTATACATAACACTGCAAAAATGGTTACGAAGACGGTCACGCACGCCTTAAGTTGCGCGCACGCTCACAAGGTCGTTCACCCGACGAGCACATCGTCGTTCCGGCGACGTCCGACTGACTTCGGAACCTTGCCATCGATCATCGTATTTTTTTCCGACTTTGTTTCAATTGCTTGCAGGTGAGTCGTGACTATTTGACATTAGTCAGAGCAGTTGAGACGAAATTTTATTCACCAAAACAATGAGCGAATCCTCCCCTAAATCGTCTATATCAATTTTCCAGTGATGACTAAAAGAATCATCACTCAACATTTGGTCGTAGAGCTCGGGCATTGATATTTAATACGAAACTGCAAATAGTTACCCATATCCTACGATGCTTTGATATTTTTGATACTGTAGCAACAGGCAATTGGTGCGTAATGTTACGGACGTTCGGCACTGAAAGGATCTATCATCAAAATAAGAAATTTTGTTAGTATAATGACGAAAGTCATATTTAACTTTGTTAAATATAACTTATATTATATATTTAACCTTGTTATATATTTAACCTTGTTAACCTTGTTATATTTAACCTTGCATCGTTGTCCTTTGCATTCACGGCATTAGTAAGAAACGTTGTACTTTCGCCATTCGACTTTAATAACAAAATTTAATTCCGCAGAAATAATTTAGTCGTAATCGAAAATCTCGAGTAAAAAACGAAAAAAGTTTTTCATTATTAGACAGATAAAACGAATCATGAGCAGTGTTGATAGAGAGAAGTTTCAATCAAAATCTAGTGTGCATAATATCTCCAGAAATTCGGCGAGATCTTATCTCAAGTTCTAGAGCCGAGACTCCTCCTTCCAAACACGAAGGACTTTAATGAGCAAACAATGCCACGCATATTCATATGTAATAAAGTACAATTATAATTATCAATAGGCCAGTTTTACAGTGGCTCAAATTGGTAGTCATTTCATAAAACGAATTGTTCATCTATTTTTATATTTGAAAAAATAATGGCTAATTATTACAAATTTCTATATTGCCCAGAAAAACACTATGTTCACTTGGTCTGTGGTAAGAAATAGTAATATACAATATAGTATTCCTTTATAACGCATAACTATACTTGATCGGAAGAAACTTAAAAAATCTCTTTGATTATCACTAAGAGCAACTTTCAAATCGGTATTTTAATCATTCTATACGTCAATCTGCCCAGTAGCAAGGCGCATTTAATCGGTCCTTATAGACATCAAGAAGAAACTTTCACAGATGCTGCTCTCCCTCTGCCCAATTATGGAAATAACATACACTTCTCTGAGGTTCCTGCAACCGTACACAGCAATAGCAGTATCGAAGGCGTGCAGTTAGACGCACCTTGAAAAGCGTTCACTCCCGCACTGACATTGGAAACCCATGATGAGCCAGTTCCCGTCCACAAGCTGTGTCACAGCCGAGCGTTCGCCGGCGTAACGAACGAGCTAGGGCCGCGGAAGCGATCACAATGGAGAAAGTGGCGTGATGAGTGAGAGCACTACATGTGCACATATTGTTTTGTACACACTCTCGACTCTGTACTTGTGATTCAGTATTGGTGAAGCGTATAGTGAAAGGGGAATTTGTCCTGATACGATTGAAAGCACAGGCGCTGGCTTCCAAACGGTGTCCAGTTCGTCCTCTGCCATTAAGTGTTATCTGGGGATATTCTATTCTTGTTTATTGTTTCATTTCTAAGAATGGTAATATTGAAATTTTTTTGAAAAGGTGATGATGTCATATGAAGAATTGTAATTAGTGTTCAAAATGATTTCCATAACGATTCAATAGCCTCACTAATTGTTTTAATTCCTAACAAATGCTGTAAAGAACGGAGCTAGACAAAAATTTTGCACCTTGCACTAAGTCATACGCTGACAAATGAACCAGTTTAGCATCTAAAATATGGAATTTTTAAAGCGTACCACCAAGGAAATATTGATTTCCTTTGAAACGAATGGATAAAAATAGAACAAAACGTAGAAGAATTTATACTTCCCTCGTATGTAACCTCTCGCTGGAATCACTTATCAATGAACTTCTGTCGTCCATGTGACAGTTTGAACACCTGTTTCCATAAATAACAGACCAATCATTTAGATCCACCCATTTTGAGAAATTGAAATTTACACCTCGTGTTACGATGGAATATTTAAGTGGCAATATGCAATAACTCAACTTGCGTCTGTCGACAGAAATGTGAAAGTTCTGCGATCGCGTTCTTGAAGGTCAACGTTGAAGATAGGCTACGAGATCCATCAACATCCATTAAATTTCTGAAGCTGGAGTGGCTTTGCATGCACGTGCTTACTTTTCTGCAGACGCATTTGTTTCGGAAATTTTTCATGAAACATTCTTCGCAGTCAGAAACTATGTTAGACGAAAAAAATATCATACCGGCCGCAGGCCTAAATTGTTGGCACACTTCGCTGGTCTAACAGAAGAAACCTCGGTGGCTGTCGGTGAACCATCGGGTGTAGCATCAAATAATACACTTCGAGACAGTCAAAACCTAACTCGGTGAAGAGAAAACGTTTTTTTTTCTCTTTACTCTAGAAAAAGGAAATCTAAGACTGGTATTAGAATAATACTAAAAAAAGTTTTTATGCAAAAGTTTTCACTGTTCCCTTTACCACGTTTTACTGAGATAGAGTTAATCCTAAATATTCTGTGTCCAGGTCTAAGACTATGTATTTGAGAGCTCCTGTCCTTGCTTTTTATTTATTATGAGATTATGCAAAAGGCCAAACTTCAATCTTTATTGGTATTAGAATGATTTATTCTTAAATCAAATTCCGGAATACGACATCAAGCAAAGGAAGAACCATAGTAGTTGATTCAACAATCAATGTATCAACTTCAATAAAAAAAAAACATGTACACACCCAAGCCACACAGGTAATCGTATACCAACTCAGTCTGTGCACGACCTGCTCGCAACTTAGGCTTTATTTGAATGGGAAAATCGCACGTCAAGAGCTCGGTGAGTAATGAATTCAGATATACAAGTTCTACGTAATAAAGGTAAACTCAATCAAATCTTTGCAAAGGCCCAGTAAAATTATCTTTTATGAACTTTTATGTACTCATAAAAGAGGAACGAACTGCCTTCAGATGATAACAAAGCCTGATTCCTCGGTAAATTTTGATCACAAATAATCTAAATTTCATTTCAAATTTGACGGTAAAAATTAAAATCCACTCAAATATTGAAATACTCATCCCTACAAATTATTCACTTCATAATTACTTAATATCTAATGTTCCAATCGGAGCAAGATGAGGAACATTCCACCACATCCGTCTCTCGTTTAAAGCTTGATAACGATCGAAAAGTTATTTATCAGCGCTAAAAAAACGTCCTCTTGCTACTGAATACTGTCTTATTTAATGAAGTCCAGATAATCATCTCGACATTAATCGAACTTCAGCGAACGTTGTTGATAAAAAGTTTTCGCCTCTTCATTCCTATCTACAAAATTCCAATTGGATCTTTATTTTGTGGCAGAAACCTATGGTAGATTCGCGACAGCTTCGCCTCCGGGTGTGTCCGTCTACGCATGCTCGCCCGGGGCTGTGGCTGACCTGTCTGAGGTAGGTAGGCCCAACGAGAGGCATCTCGATTCCCGTCAAATGAGGTCGACATCGGTTAATATCTCCCTACTTATTAGTTTATTAATAATTCCACACTTACTAATTCTCAAAATATTCTACAAACTCCGTATAATAATGTATTTGTGCTAGGTTATTGATAATATCCGATCTTTAGTGAGTTTCAACGACGCGAATTATTTTTCATGTACTTTTTATGAACAGCGTATTTAAAAAATTTTTTTATTCACTCAGACGCACTATTTTCCAAAGTTAAATGATAGACGCACTTACCAATGAATTAAATACGTATAATCTATGCTGTTTAAATCATCACTTACGAGAATATCTCAAAAATGTACGCGTCTTTGAAATTCGGCAACTTATAACAAAATTGCGTGCGCGCTACGATGTAAGGGCAATAAAGTGGTACAAGTATAGAAAATTTCGAGAAAATAACGCATACAATCAAATAGAGACAATCAAAAATTTTACTCAATAACAGTGAAACTTTACGAGAGTAAAATTTAGCTTTGAACTCTTGTGTGTTATGAATAACTTGCACTTCACAAGCACCCCCACAACCTTGGTGATGTAATTTACTTTTATAATATAAGTTTTTTGTAAAAACCTGAAACCAGAATACATTTATTAAATTAAAACCTAGGTAAATTCTTTCCTACTGGGAAAGAAATAACTACTTCATCATTTTCTATCCCATTCCACCCAATCTTCCTCCTCTCTAGTCCTCTCCTTGGAGAACAAAGTGTTTCACAGACCCAACATACGAGTATGACTTCATTTCCATGACTATTTCATTGGCTCCTGCTACAATCCGTTATTGCTGATGCTCCTCCCTAGTACGCTATACGAAAACATGCACGTTTGTTTAAACATATCTTAAAAGCTTAAAGGAACGATTCCTTTCGCTTAAGCGACCTGATCAGTAATTTTTTCTGATGTTTGCTCTTTTTTTGAAATTGATCATTTTTTTCTCCGTTTAATGGGCTTTACATACTGAAAACAGACACTGTTTGCTAGCCTCAATAATGGTGTTCCGTATGAGCTGACGCGTCTCACTATTTCAAGTGATATTTGGAAAAGCATAGCATTCACATTAAATACTTTAACATGTTCTCATTTTAGATGAGTAACTTGGTTTATTTTTACTTGTTCAAAATCCCTAAATGTCTCATGTAAAAACCTGAACCAATAAAATTTCATTAGATTAGAGAATTTCGAGAAGTAAAATTACTAAATTAGGTAAACAACAACTTAACGTCACATAATATATGGTTTTACGAATGTGATTTACCCGTAAGAACTGATTTTTTAAAGGCTAAAGCTCTGAAACGTTGATTCCTTACGTTTTCTATCAGAAATGAGAAATACAGAAAAGTAATACATAATTCATTTTATTTCACCTCTTACCTTGTTAATGAAGGCACAAAGCACTTCAAATGATCTAAAGTATAATTCAATTTTAGATTTCCAAAAATTCCTGAGAAACAATCACTCTCATTTCAATATCATGATCCAGAAAATTAACAAAAGATTTCTTTTTCAATGATACTTGACTACAAAAAGCATCGGAATGGTTTTAAGATGATCCGTTGTCACACGAGAAGCCACACTCCGCAACTTACGATGGACGGTTGGCAACTGCGGGGCTGCTCCTCTCACCCCGTCCGGGATACAGTGAACTACTCATGCGGTATGGATGACTTCAAATGCGCAGCATTGGCCACTGCTACAGACACTGATCAACCGTATCATCGTAGACTGAAATATTCTTATGATGTCTGAAAGCCTGTTACCAGCTTGAAAAACCCGACACAATTACCCGTTTCAACTATCATCTACCATCGTGTTTTCAACAAAGTATCGTCACTGAAGGTATGTCGTCTTTTAAAAATGTACTCACTTATGTTATCAAACCTAGATTACGCAACAAATGGAATACATTATCCTCCATAATTTTTTTTCGACTAGTGATATAGGTATAACGATACCCATATGTGTGCATCAACTGAAGATCCTTACTCTAAAATACGAGGTGAACTAATAGAGAAACCATACGAGGTGTACGAATAGACAAACCATACGAAGTTTACTAATAGACAAGCCACACGATGCGTTCTAATAAATTAACTATGTCTGGGGCTAATTGGCGGATCGAAGGCTAATTTTTTTTATTGAGACGGACAATCAGAATATCATTTCCAGGATAATTTATGTACAAAACTTTGGCTGACAACTTATAAATAAATTACATACTAGTAGAGAATCCTTCGGAATTTTGTCGTTTTAAGTTGAAACGAAAGAACAAACGACAAAAAACGTTTAACCAAAACCGACTGAAACCACTTCGTAAATGATTATCAAGTAGTGAGAAAAGGTTAATCAAGCGAAATTTGTAAAAAAACATCGAGCAACGAGCGTATCTAGAAATCTTTAAATGAATATACACGTAAAATTAAATTCATACGGGCGTCATACTGACAGAAAACTGATTTGTTCATGTATCATAAGCTCTAATTGCGCTTTCTTTTATTTGTCTATTTCTATTTTTCATTTTGTCTATTCACAGGCACGCCCATGTGATGGCGATAAATCTATTTTTGAAAGAGTCTGCAAGTGCAATAAATTAACTTACTGGATTATCGAGTTATATCTGGAAAACCACTCAGTGTTAACTGGACGCAGTTGAATTTTTGTTTTTTTGTTTTTTGCAATGTAGAAGGCCCTTAATTAATAAATGAACCAAAGAAGTATAATAGCCTTGCTAAGGGTTAATTCCGTCATTGAGGAAAACAAACAAATATATTCTCTGGGATATTTCATGCACGGCAAGATGATTGAAAACTTATAAATACTCCTAGAGAAATTTCTTGGAGGTCCTTCTCTATAAGTGAAAACGAAAGATGAAAAGACACGAAAACGCTCTACCGAAACCGGCTGAAACACCGTTGTAAATCATTTCAAAGTTGTGAGACATGGTTAGTCAAACGCAATATGTAAAAGACATAGCACAACAAGCACATCTAGTTACATTTAAACAAACGTACACAAAATGAACGTCACAGCTTGTTAATCGTACGGATGGTAAGATAATTTGTTTACAAATCCAACACTTAGATGTTTTTTTTACCTGTCCATGTACATTTTGGGAACCAGTAACGTGGGATGCTCACATTTTGCAACTGGTCATCAACAGAGAGTTTCTCAACTGAATAGCAGACTCGTTTAAAATAAATATTCAGGAGTCATTGTGGGTCATTCATGCTTTGGTTATTGGCTTCTGGTACTGATAACTGGCTGCTACATGAGTTCGGCAAAGACACTCCGTTATTGTTCACAGAGAATTTGGACAAAACTTCTAGGATAATTTACTTCAAGATTTTTCGTAGATTTTCAATGAGTTCAATGTGAGCACGTATAAGTTTATGAAATAAATTTTTCCTTCTAGTATATGCTTGATTTGAAAATAATAAAACTTAGCGAATTTTCAGTAAAATTTCTGATTCAGGTAGGGGAATGTACATAAACTCTATGGCAAGACTAGTCAAGTCTGTCCCTGATTGGACGTTCGAAACGATGTTATAGTGGTGGCAAATTTCGAAATGTATTCTCGTGTGCCTTCCGCTTAAATATTCAAAGCTTAACATTTTGTGTGTGATTATTACTTATGAAAATGATGTAAGTTTAGATATAAGCTTAATGCTAATTTTTCTAATGTCACATATTTATTTGCTCCTTATAAGATTGTGCATTAGATGTCTCCCTCTGGTTTAGCGCTTTGTTAATTTTTCGCCTTTTCGAAATTTTCGCCATGTATTTTTAGTCAAATAAATTTTTATCGTTGGATTTAAAATTTGAATGCTGTAGTTTGTACTACACTTAAGTTCATTTGTTTTAAATACTTCTTATTTATCTTCTAAAGCCTTTATGTCAACAATTTTCTCGCCTGATACCGAATTTGGTGTAGTATCTCAATTGCCCACCAATCCTAAATACAATAGCAGTTGGAAATGAATTATTTGTGGCATGTACAGATTTTTCGAATGCAAAAGTATAGAGCTTGCAAACTTTACAATGCTTTTAGTTTTGTTTATGCGTTGGTTGATTTTCTGCGTAAAGGACATTTTCCAACCCTGGTTAAATAGGAGAGCTTGTGCCATTTCTGGTGACATATACCAGAAGTGAGGCATTTTATGTGTTTTCCTTATAAGTTATGCAATAAATTTGATGATTGAGATTATAAAAATACATTTTGTATGACTAAATGCTCCTAGCTAACTTAGATAAAGTTAAGTCTGTGTAGAAATACCTAGATATGCACCGTGCTTTTTCAAACTTTTTGCAGTACCTTATAAAATATTAGTTTCTAATAATCTGATAAAAAGTAAAGGCTAAAATTGGTATTTTTATTTTCTTACCTTTGTTAAAAATTATAACAGTAAATACTGTAGAGAAGTGAAAGGATAATGTAATTATGGTCAATTTTGAATTACGCATCAATGAATTTGAAAAAAATTTGATGCATATAAATATTTGGAGACATTTTAAGATGTTTTACATAAGTGATATTATGCTTGCAAATGCTTAGTTTGCTTGTTATAGTATAAATAGCATTCAGATAACAATAACATTAATGGCAGTTTTGACATGGCTCTTTGCATTGTTCCTGCATTGTTGGAACATGTGTTGTCTTTAACAGAAAAACATTGGTGTTGGAATGGCAAAGTTGAGTTATTTTAGGATGACTTAGATTAGTTTATTTCACTAATCTAGCTTAAACTAACCTTGCCTATCGTTACGTCAATACATCCATACCTTGGTTTTACGGATAAAAAGGGGAAACTCTTGCCCGATAGTCCCGATTGTCCAAAGCATCAAACAGGTACGTATATGGTACAAAATATATATCACTAGTACAAAAAATCAAGCACAACATAGAAAAAGAGGGCAAAAATTGAGAGCAATGCAATTTAGGGGCTGAAATAGTGTTGTCAATAAGACAACTGACTGCCATCTAGCGGTCAGTTTTGGAACTTAAGGTCTTTGTCCGTAGTGCGTGGAATATTCAAATAAAATAAGTAGCTTAAGAATTTGTTCGTAAAATCCAAAATCTGCTAAAACAGGGTCCGTAAAACCGAGGTATGGGTGTATAGTATTTCAGCTTATTTACGTGTCCATTTCTTCAATTTTAAATAAGACATTCCTAACTTCAAAGTCCAATATCTCAAAAAGTAAGTATTTGTGAGCAAAATGTCATTAATGTAAAATCTCTTAAAATGCCTCCAATTACCTGAATATGGAGACACAATTTTCAAAATCATTGATGCATTAAATTCAATTTTGACTCTAATTATTGCTGGAGACTATCAAATATTTAATTGTGAGTTATAGGGTTATCCAAATCTTTACTTCTAATAATGATAAAATTACAAAGAATTTTTCATCAACAATAGCAATTTTGGATCTTATGAGATTGTCTACCCAAAAGATAAAGTCTATTTTCTGATGGATTTTTCTGAAATTTATAATGTAGGTGGAAAACCGTGCAACGATTCTTGGTCAATATTTACGTAAGTGCGTTCAATGAAATTTAAAATTTAGTCCAGATTATTTGATAATAGGATACATTTTAAGACATTTTAGACAAATGACATTTTGCTGGCAAATGCTTACATTTCGAGATATAGCATTTAAGTACAAATAACATTGTATATTCGGCTGCATCGTTGGAACACGCACAGTTTTTTGGCATAAAAACATCAGTCATGGTAAAGTGTTTATTGTATTTATGTAATTAACCTAACACCTAACTGTAACCTAAGTTACAGAACTGGCAACATGTTTTTAGCTAGCTCATTGTTTTGTTCAATAAGCACTGCAATGCTTTTTTGATATTTTGGTTTGTAGACTTTTCAAAATTTTTTAGCAAAAATGTCAGCATTTTTACTTTATTTTCTTTATTTTTAAATTTTTAGTCTAAATTAAATTTAAAAAATCAATGGCCATAGATTTATAGCTTTTTTAAGCCCTAGTGAATGATATATTTGCCATTTCTGTACCTCAAAAATTGTGGGAGTAGTAACATTCCAAATGACAATAGTGTGACTTTCCACCAAAGACCAAATTAGCTCATGACTCATGGCAGCCACCTTTAAAGCATATTTATTTGTTACATTAGCAGAATTCATTCACTGAGTGTTAGAATGCTTTGTTGTTGTACAAAAGCATTTTGAGCAAGGCCATAGGTAAGCTGTCCTGCTAATTCCTGCATGCAAACGCTCCAAGCCGAGTCGTAGTAAGAGGGGTAAGGTGAGGTCACCCTGCCATTGGTCTGTGCTGCAGGGTAGCAAGTGGGCATCTTCTCACCTCTCTAGGAAATTAATCAATATAGTAAATGCAAGACAAATACATTGTCAGTGTCAGAAAATTGATAATTCTCTGGTATTTAGGGCATATGACCCTCTTCAAATGCATCTGGTTGGAGGTTATTAGCTATAACTAATCTGCTTATGATGTCATTTGATATTTATACTAAAAGAGACCATATCTTATTTCAAATCATTGAGGGGATTGGGAATGAGTGAAAACTACACCACCTTGATGAAAACTCCATATGTTCAGCTGCAAAAGTTCTTAAGTTGCTGTGAAGAAAACTTTCAATGATTTACTTCTGCACGGATCTGTAGTGTGTGAAGTGTAGGTGGACATATATATCAGGGCTGGAATTTTTTTTATCTGCCCCAAATAATGGTTGTCATCCTAAGAGGGTGACAACTAAAATTGGTTGCTCTGTAGGACATGAGTGACATATGCATTTGAACTATTTATACCCTGTTATAGTAAAATTTAAACTTTATTTCTTGTTGTTATCTGCAGAGGTTTATTGTGAATGTATATCTAATTTCTCATTTGCTCGTGTGCTTCATGACAGGTGAAAAATTCAAATGAATTTTGTGATTCATTCTATGGTTGAATGTGTGCAATCCCTTGGTGTTTGATTCACAAGTAATTTTTAATTCCAATACTGCTTGCATTTAATTTTTTTGGCATGAAAACATGACCAATAAATATTAATAAATTATTTTTTAAAAATTTATTCTACAGGCGGACACCAATGAGGCCGAGGGTGCCTCCTAAGCCTGCCGCAAGTCAGCAGCTCAAGAACACTGAGCTGAATAACAACAGAAATTCAGTGGGCCAGGACCCTGTTGACGTCTACTGTCGTATCCGCCCTGTTGACTCCCTTGACACCTGCGTCAGCATAGTGGACACCACAACCCTCAGGGTCTGTTTCCAATGTGTGTTTTGTGTGTTGCCAAGTAATTTAGCCATGTTTTATTAACATATGAGCTGTATTCTTCATTAGCTATATGATCAGATGGATAAATTAAACTCATCTATTGGCCTGATATATGCATGAACTTACTTGATTGAAGTGTGCATGTATGAACTGAAAATTGGAATAGAAAATCAACTCACCACTTTGTCTGACACAGTTAATGAAAAAATGTTGTTCGAGTGTTAATAAATGGAAATTTTTTAGATACAGGTCTCGCCTCAGGTTTGTATATCTTCTTGAATGAGTGGTTTACAAGCTTGTGATTTTATGCGTCAGTAAGGAAGTATTGAAATGGACTAATTTTATTGAAATTCAATAGATGAATGTTGTCCGGCTTGCTATTTTTGTGCTTAAATGACAAGATTTGGTTAAATCAGTTCAATTTGACTTTCAAATTTTTTATTTTCTGTTTGCTGATCTCAACAATTATGAGTGCAGTAGCACTTACTCAAATTTACTATACATTTGTTAGTGATGTACCGATGTATCGGTATCGGCAAGTATCGGTCATTTACTGGTATCGGTATCGGCAAAATCCGGCCGATACTTTACCGATACTTTCCCATAATACGTATTTTATCATAAAAATGAAAGTCATAAACCATGAAAGTAAAAGTATAAGCAAATAAAGAGCCTATTCATACCTAGTAAATTAGTTTGCTGTTGAAATTACAGCGTTTAATCAGGCCCGCTAACTGAATTTATAACTTTGAATTCCCGATGAGTCACGTACGGTCAGTGAGAGCTATGTTCCATGAATAGTTGAACGCAGTAGCGACATAAAATTATTATACTTTTACAACTCCCCTCAGGGGGATACAACTGTTGTATCTATGGGAATTAGCGCTCCCAGGGGGACTATGTGAGGGCCCGAGCTAAGGGTTAGGTAGGCTTCCTTTTTGTTGGAATAGAATAGGTTTTTGTTCTGTTAC
>JACJUY010000463.1:0-46173 GCA_014220935.1 Platorchestia sp. MABIK | reverse complement strand
AACCTAGTTGAAGTTTCGTCCAAACCTAGTTGAAATTTCGTTCAAACCTCGTTCGATTGTTTTGGTCCACTTTTGGAACCAGTTGCAATTAGAGCTAGTCTACATTACGTTGCAATACGATTAGAAACACTTAACTATCGAATGGATTTCATTTCGTTTTTTTTTTAACAATATAGTTAACAGAGCAAGAGCAGTTTTAT
Organism: Platorchestia sp. MABIK; assembly: GCA_014220935.1. Taxonomy (NCBI): domain Eukaryota; kingdom Metazoa; phylum Arthropoda; class Malacostraca; order Amphipoda; family Talitridae; genus Platorchestia; species Platorchestia sp. MABIK. The sequence goes on along the minus strand of JACJUY010000463.1, from coordinate 45,973 downwards.
TATTCATAATCAAAAACATTGTCAATATTGTTATATTATTAGATATATTAGTGAATAATTTTATTATAACACCCATGTAGGGCTTAAAATGGTTTTATTTTAATATAATTTTCAATGTATCGGTATCAGTAGCAGTATCGGTCAAAGTATCGGCATTTCCAAGTATCGGAGTATCGGTATCGGCCAAAAATGGGTATCGGTATCGGCAAAAAAAATGGTATCGGTACATCACTAACATTTATGTATAAAGTAATTTTCTGAATGTGCTTCATGGCTTTTAGGTGTGTGAAACAAATGAAATACATGTATTTCCAATTATTCTTCATAGCAATTTCAAATTTTTAAGTCTCTTTCAAGTTCTACCAGTTCTGCAGGAACAAAATAAACTGAAAGATGACTGGGCTTTTTGCAATTTTCAGATTAGCCCACCATCATCAGTGGGTCGATCAGGGTGTGCACGAGAGCACCAGTATCGCTTCAAGCAAGTGTTTGGGCCAGAGGCTTCACAGAAGGAAATATTTGACAAGGTGGCAAAGCCGCTTGTTGGAGATCTCCTCAATGGCAAAAATGGCTTGCTCTTTGCATACGGAGTCACAGGGTCTGGCAAGACTCACACTATGCAGGTGAGCTAGTGCTTGTTGTGTACTATTGTATCACAATAAAGCTGACATGAGCTCACCTAGTTTTTTCATACATTTTGTGCTTCGTTTTCACATGTCTGTAGGGTTCTTTTTTTATGATGACTTGCTTAAGTAGTTCAAAATCTTTTATAATGTGTCCCTTTGTATTTTTTAGGTCTCTCCTGAAGCTCATTTTTAATGCTGGTTAAAATAGGATGGTGTTCATACAAGGTTAATTCGTTCTGATTTTTTATGGTCGAGAACACTATGTATGATCTACATTTCTGTATGACCTTTAATTGATGTACCAAGTACAGTGACATCTTTTGATTAGAACCTAGTAATTTGTTCTTCGTAGCTACTCAAATGAGGGACATTTTTTTTCATGGAAATTGATGTTAACACAGTGTCAAGCTGGCACCATGAAATAGATTTGTTTGTGTTTGGATAGCAAGACCGCATTTGGATTGGAGGACAAAATTAATTCACCAAACGTGTTCAGATGGGAAAATGTTCAAGTTAAAGAGTGCATGAGTCACGGGGCACCATAGTAATTGGTTTTTGTGAAGTGAAGAAAATATTGGCAAACAGGCACAAAAATAATGAGACAATGATGTTATAGTGTCAACATTCTATGTGTAATAATTTTGCACTGGTGTGTGCTCTTCCCGAATTTCATTTATGCGTGTGAAGGGATTTTTAAAACAACTAGTACATGGCTCAGTTGGATGTGGTATTTTTATTTGCTGTTTTAAAATTCTCCATTTTGTCTTGCTTCTTTTCTATTTCTGTATCTTTGTGAGCTCTTCATGTCCAAAGGTAAGTGGTTGTAGGAATGAACTTAAGTTATATCATGTCCCGCTTTTGAATGCCTCGCATGTTGGCTGCTATTTCTACGAAAGCAAATTTGGAGAGTTGTGAAATAGTTGACATTCACTCAAAGTAACTTTCATAAAGATGTTAAACATACTTGTAGTCATGAATTTTGTACCTATGACTTGCTACTGAATCCTCAAAAAGCATCTACAAATTGACGTGGTAGCTAGTACACGAAACATCATCCTGTTATGAACTTGAAATTAAGCTTTATAAAAAAGAAAACCTAATTCATTAAAGTATAGACTTGAAATTTAATTTTTGAAAAGTGAAATATTTCCTTTTGCTGTCAATTATGTCATAGCATTGACAATCAGTGTTTGTTATACAAATATCAGTTCAATCACTGATGTTCATGAAGGCTGATATCTCTTGTCCAGTTGCATTGCTGGATCATTGAAGTAGAGTACCTTTCTTGGGTTTGACTTTTGACACATGCATCACTGAGCACTACTTGCTGCAGCTACCTAATTTCACATTGCATATTGTGCAGGGCTCTTCAAAGGACGGCGGCATTGTGCGGCGCACGCTGGACGTGATATTTAACAGCATTGGCGAATGGCAGTCGAAGCGCTGCATGCTCAAGCCCGACCACCTCAATGGCTTTGAGGTGCAGACCGACGCCGATGCCTCCACCGAGCGCAGGCAGCAAGCCGCCAGTGCCCAAAAGGGCTCTGCTAAGTTCAGGACGCCTCGTCCCAAGTGAGAGCATGCTCTGCATTTTTTAGCTGCGTCGTTCAGCACAAACTTCTTCAGAAATGCTTTCTCCTTTAATTTTTTTATTGATGTTACCGATAAATTAGAATTGAACGCACAATACCTGACATAAAAATTTCAGAATTATCTATCAATATATTTAGAAGTATGAACAGTACCTAACATCAATGGTTTTGTGATACTTTTCTTCCGTTTTTATTTTATCTAGGCCTAGCTTGTTTCCCACTTGAAGAACAGTTGTCACAAATATTATGGTGAAACAACCTACAAATATGTATTAAAATTAGAAAAAAATCTTGGAAATTTAATGAAAGAACACTCTTTATTGTGTATAATCATTTCGCGTGTATTGCTTTCTTACTATTGTGTTGTTGACTTTCATTAAGCATCAAAAAATAGTAATTTCATTCTGTGTCTGGTGTTACTTCACTACTAAACCACACAGTTTCTCCCATCATGCAGTTGACTTCAGCTTAATTACGACTTGAGTGGCTTTACTAGTGCATTACGAACACGAAGCTGTGAGACAATTCTACAAAAAGTTTGCAAAAAGAATCATCCTCAAATAAATACTTATATAAAATGCTTTCACATAAATTTGTTCAATTGAATTGACCAATTAATTAGAAGTGGATGCACAAAACCTTACATTAAAATCTCATAAATACCTATCAATAAATTTAGAAGGATGAATTGTAACTAATGTCAAAAACACTCTCAATTGCAGGTCTCTCTCTCTCTCTCTCTCACTGAAATAAGTTTAACGTACATTTGTTTATCGCTATGACAATTGACTCATGCTTGTGTTGATGACCCCCCAGAGGAATACAATTATTGTATCTATGGGAATTAGCACTCCCAGTGGGAAAATGTGTGAGGGCCCGAGGTAAGAGTTAGGTAGCCCTTCTTTTTTCTTGAATAAAAAATGTTTTTCGTCATGTTAAGGATCATCTTATCTCGATTCACTGCTGTCCTGTTTTTCAGCACCTACTACTTTCTTCTTCAACATTTATCTTGTCTCATGAACTTCTTTCTCAACTTACTGTTTCTGTGCCCCTTCTGCATTGATTCTGCATTCCCTTATCTCCATACTAAATGGCGCCTTCTTTTATTCAGAATGCTATTTTTAGCGGTTAGTGAGACTTGAATTAACATCTAATCTTGTGTTGATGATGCACCTTGCAGGCGGGACACAAGCAGCGGGTCGACGAACAGCAGCGCGGACAGGGTCCCGGACACCACAGCCATAGAGGGCCTCAACGAGGACAACGTCTACGGCGTCTTTATCACTTACTTGGAGGCCTATAATAACTACATCTATGACCTCCTCGAGAACGTGTCAGATGTGAACATGACCAAGTACGGCACGGGGCTTTTTCTCTCGTTGTGATCTGCTCTGCTTGTGAAAGTGTTGATTTTTAAGGCTGGTTAGAAACTTGTCTTGTTGAGCTGTTTTTTCATACTTTTGAAACTGGCTTTTGTTGTGCAAGTACATGGTTAATTCCTTGCTGTGTTGCTCCTTTGAGTTTCTCATTTTTGAAGCCAAAAATCATTCTTATTAATCTTGGTGTATGAAAATAATTCACTTGTAACACTTGTTATTTGCAGGACATTACAGACGAAAATCCTGCGCGAGGACGGCCACCACAACATGTACGTGTTTGGGTGCAACGAAGTGGAGGTCAAGAGCCCTGAGGAGGCGCTCGAGCTGCTCAGCAAGGGCCAGAAACGCAGGAAGGTCGCGCACACCAGCCTCAACGCCGAGTCTTCTCGGTCACACTCCATATTCACCATCAGAGTAGTCCAGGTAGCCTCTTCCTTCCCATCTGAACTCTAATGATACTAAATCTAATAAATATATTACAATTTTTTAATACATGATATAATTATGCTCTATTTAATTTAAACATGGTGTTATTTAGTAGTACTTAATTACATTTACTATGTTTATCTAATTATACTTCTCATCACTTGATAGTTTTTCAGTAGCTGTTTTGTTTGAATTATATCATTCTTTGTAGACATTTATTGTATCGTTTGTAAAATATTCAAAGTCTATCAAGTATAATACACATGCAGTAATCTTGAGGGTGACTCTTTGAAGGGTATATTTTCTTTTGAACTCATTCTCACGTGTAAATGCTTCATGGTTTTAGTCAAGTTGTGTAGTTATCAGTGACTTGAAACACTAGTTTAGTGTTTAATAGAAATATTAAGTTATGAATACAGTATTATTGAACGGTTGTTTTTGTTGAGTGTCATGTGTGATGACCTTTTAGACAAGACAAGCTGAGTTGCCTTTTATGACAAGCTGAATTATTTTGCTTCAAAAGATAAGTCAAAAGCATCTTGTTTGTGAACATGATATTTTGAACGGAAAGTTGGGAGCATCTTATTTTGAAGGGTAGGTTAGAAGCATCTTTCCGATTAGGTGATTAATTTTACTTTGCTTTGCTCATTCAAAAGTTAATCGTGTTACTCTGCCATTTTGAAAAATATGTGTTACTATTGGCCTGTGTTTATTGTGTGTGGCTGTAATATAGCGTCATTCAGAAAAAAATGAGTTTGCCAGTGCAAGAGATGCTTCAGAGTTAAAATTTGTGTTGAGCAAGTTTTTCACTGGCATTTTAATTATCTGCCCAAAAAATGTCATTGATGTACAAAAGATTCTTTGTTATGTATATTAATTTTTTCTTGCGTTTAGTTGCCTAAATTAGCAGTTCCAAGGCCACAGCAAGACGTGCTAATGTGCGTTTCTCAAAATTTTCCTTGCGCGATCGGGACATTATTGAAAAATCAATTTTAGGTCATCCATTTCTTTTCTACCACAATTATACTTCAAGAAAGTTGTATAGAATTAACTTAGCTAGTTAGTATACTCCAATCACAAAACAATGTCAAGCTTCAAATTAAATTAAAAGCTTTTTTTGTTTGAAGGCGTATAAGCCCTGACACCGCTACCATAGATGATAGTGGTGCCTGGGCGTGCACTGAGAGGGATTGTCCTCCAGCGCATCTTGGCGACTTAGCACTCCTGTAAAATGTGTTGGACATTTGAGCTACACTCAGTGCTGATGCTGATGTGTGGCTCCCCAAGTTTATAAGCTACACTCAGTGGCTCCCCAAGTTACCCACCTCAGAATCAGTTACACTTGTTGCAGGAGTCCGTTGTGGATTTAGATTTATTGTCTTAGGCCTTGCTTTTCATTTTTCACTTGTGTCTCAATAGTGAGGGAGACCAGCCTACCCTACAACGGGCCTTGTACACAAGGATCTCCATTTATATTCTTTATTTTCATTCACCTTTTCGTTTTACCGTGATGCTTCTTCTTTCTAAAATGCTTTGTTCACTGTCATTGCGAGCTGTGGTTTGACGTGTATAATTATGCGATTCTCAGCTGTGCAAATAGCTGCACTCCGTGGATTTGGAGCGAAATATTAGAAAATTCTGATACACTATTAAATATTTGCCATTAAACTCTTCTTAAGCATATTTGGCCACCTAAAACACGAGTATATTTTCTTTGTTTTTTCATTTCTCATTGGGATGTTATTAGCCTTCAAACTGTTTCTTTATATGTTGAAAGTGACTCACTATATCCCTCTACCGAGTTGTTGATTTCGGCTGAGTAATACCGTACCGCTCGTGTTCAGTGCCCACTAGACGAGCAAGGGGAGGACATTTTGACAACCGTGCCGCTGCGCATCTCCCAGCTGTCTCTTGTGGACCTGGCGGGATCTGAGCGCACCAGCAGAACTGGCGCCGCGGGACTGAGGGTAAAGGAAGCTGGTGAGTCGGGGGCTGCCATAGCACTGTAACACGTTTGCTGCTGCTTGAAATTTAGGGTCGTTGCTCCACATGTGAGCTTAGTGGCAACCGATGTGTTGAATATCACCTCTAATGGCGGTTTATGAGAATGTCTGTGGTTTTGTTCTTACTTTCCAGTGAATGTGTTCTGGTAGTACAATTCTAGTATTTAATATGGACTTCATAATCTAGGAAGCCTCTATACTTCCTAAATTTTATTACTCGTATATTCATGGAATGATGATCCCAGTTTATTTATAACAAGAGTTCTACTTGGTGTTTTTCCTCTGAAATTTAGTTCACGTAGTTCCTAATTATCATTCGAGTCAGTATTTAAAAAATTCAGTTGAGCGATTAAATTTTTATCGATCTAGATCGTCTGAAAATGTCAATCAACAAAAACTAATGATGCTTTTGAGTGATTATGCATGATCATATAAGCCTGCTGGTAGGACAGTCCTTCAGGTTTTTTGCATCAAGTATAAAATGCTTTGGCTTCCTGGCGGTGTTATTTTCTGTTCAACAATAATAGTTCCATTAGACTTCAAGGTTTCAGTCTTGAGGCGTGTTCAAATTAGTGCTACAAAAAATTGCCCTCAAATGTATAGATGCTTATTTACAGTTTGTTGCCTTGTAATTTCATTGTAAACAGTGAAGGACGATGGTAAACCAGAGTTTAATGCCAGGCCTAAATCTTACGCTCGGGCACTTTAGGGCGCGTATTTTCAAACATGTTTCGAATAATTTCCTTCAGCTGCCTCGTTCAGAGCCTTTGAGTGTGGTACCCCTAAAATTGACGTCTCCCATGACTGTTTTCATGTTGTATCGTTTGTGATGAACCTGTTAGGATAAGGACAAGTTAAAATAGTGCGGATTTCAAGTTAATCGTAAGCAGTATCTTCTTAACTCAGTCATCAATGTTGCTCAAATTCTTTGCTTTACAAAGCCGTAAGTAGTGTGTCAGTTAGGATTGCTGGTACACAGCGTCAGTAACACGCTCGTAATGCTTTGCACACCGTGTTTATAGTGTGAGTGACACCATGATTGCTTGCAGGTAACATCAACAACACCCTCATGATGCTGCGCACCTGTATCGAGGTCCTGCGCGAAAACCAGCTCAATAACGCAAATCGCATGGTGCCTTACAGAGATTCCAAAATCACGCACTACTTCAAAAATTACTTTGATGGCGAAGGCAAAGTCAAGATGGTTATTTGCGTGAACCCTCTCAGCTCGGACTACGACGAGACGTTGGTGAGTGTCCTTATTTTATAGGTTTTATTTTTTTTTTTGAGATTCTGGCTGCTGTCTTTATTTCAATCTCTTGGTAGGAATAAGCTAAGTTATCTAGCACACACGGAGTTCTAGAACTCACACTGTGTTTATGTTTGAATGCGTTTTTTTACTTGTGAGTAAAATTAGTGGGGGTTCAAGCATTTTTTAATATGGTGATTTAAAAAAAAGTACCATGAATAGACATAAGTGTTCTGCTTATAACTTTAGCTGTAATATTCACTGGCCCTATCTGCTGGCATTTACTGCTATCTTCTTTCTGATAAACAGTGCTGTTGACATAACCTACTTACTTCATGGCCAAGTGAACCCTCTTATCTGCTTTGCAGCTCGTGTACTGTATATAAGCTCTTCATATATATTTCCAATGAAGAACTAACGTGATGTTTTTTTGGGTGTGGTCAGCCAGTGATGAAGTTCGCAGAGCTTGCAAGCGAGGTGCAGGTGCAGCGGTCGGTGGTGCGCAGCGAGGGCCTCGCGCTGCCTCCTGGTCGCCGCCGCGCCAACTTCCTCTTCAGGGAGGTCCGGCGCAACATGATCAACGAGGGCCTCGATAAGGCAAAGGTGAGCTTGTTATGTCCTGTAGTGAGCAGCGCGTGTCTTGACGTGAGCCAAGCCCTCTGGAGTCGAGCATTTTCAATTTGAACTTCGAACTAAAACTGTTCTTAAATTCCATGCGAGAAAATATTTTTCTGTATACCAGTGTAATATATTACTATCTGCTAGCAATCCTATAGATTGGACGATAGCGACACTAAAGCTTCAATCAAGTTATAATATAGTCACATCTGACCCACCAATACTGATTGGGTGATAGCAACACAGAAACAGAACACATGACATGGGCTAACGTGTTGACAGGAGCTGGAGTTGGACATCAATCCCGTGTACACGCTGAGCCCCGCCTGGCCGGACTCGCAGCTTGCCGACGACACCTGGCAGGATACCCTCGCTAAACTCAAGAGTTTCTTGAAGCGCCGCATCAGCGCGCGAGAGACGCTGCTCCAGCAGACTCAGCAGAAAGGTGGGGCGCTCCTCTTGAGTGGTGTATTGTGTGAGGTCACGGCTAGTTTATGACAGGCTCACGTTCTTCCCTGGGGGATTATGTGAGGTCCCGAGCTAAAGATTAGGTAGGCCTTTTTGTTGAAACAGAATGTTTTTTTTTTGTCTTGTTACGTACCATCTTTTTTCGGTTCACTGCTGTCCTGTTTTTCAGCACCAACTACTTTCTTCTTCAACTTTCATCTTGTTTCATGAACTTCTTTCTTAGCTTACTGTTTTGCGTTCCCTTAACTCTTACTAAATGGTGCCTTCATCCTTCCTCTCTTTGAACATCTTTGTTGTTGTACAGCAAGGCTAGAAATTTCTTATACTCAATCAATCAGGCTGGCGTTCGCAGTCTGACATGGATAAGACGAAAGCAAAGGAAATGTTTAGTTGTATAATCTCAGCATTATTGTTGGTTAAAATGAGTGGTTGAAAATTTTTGAGTAGGTACCTTTCGAACCGGGAGATAGAATAGTTTGATGTATTATTTTGCGATTGCTTATTCGTTTCTTATTTCATATCAGCTACTTCCTCTGCGTTTTGACTAAATATTCAGATGCTACGGGGTACTTTTGATATATCAGCATTCCATTTACTACATCAAGATATCTCATTTGTTACAACAATTTTGGTGCAAATATCACTCTCACTGCAGTAGCACCTTCGATTGAAATTAACAAACGGAAAACACTACGTGCATTTATGGTCCACTTTTGTAAGTATTTCGTATAGTGTAATGACGTGCACCTCTTCTCCCGCGTGCGTCAGTGACGACAGTGACGGAGAAAGTAGCAACAGTGGAGGCCGAGAACATCGTGCTGCGACAGAGCAACAGCAGCCTCAACGCTTTGCGTGCCGCTGAGGAGCGCAAGCTCAAGGAGTACGAGGGGTTGCTGCTCAACGCTGAGGCTGTCAACGAGAGCCTTTACAACAACTACAACAACCTTGTTGAGGACTACAATCAGGCCGTGCGTTTCCCGGCCCCATATACTGTATGAATAAATCATTACTGTAAAATGAAATTGTGCTACTTGGAGGCTTTTTCAAATTTGATGCCTGCAAGTTATGTATCACCCAGTTGAAATTGTTCGTTTTATTATGTGCTCATTTGATGGAAATGGTGGTCTTAAAATGACAGAATTGCGGTTGTAGTTGTGAGCTCTTCGATATATCTGTATAGAGATGAAGTGATAGTGCCTGCAGTTTATGTTAATACTTTGTTTTCCTTCAAATTAGCGATAATTTTGTCATTGATAGGAGCTTCTCAGTTCTTCTAAAAGCAGCAACAATTTTGAGACCAGTTGAATTCCGTACACCCAAGCTGGGGCTGACGGCATGCATATATACTTGCTATGCTATTATTTATCAATGATGTGCTTGAATCTAAGTTTGTGATTGAATGAATCGTTTGTGCTTGAATCTAAGAAGTAGTAACGCGCTTTTAGTTTTCACATTATTTTTTTGAGTGATGAGAGGCAGATGTGTTACATCTTACCTTCTACATGTTAGAAATGATGTAAATTTTTTGTATGATGCACTCGTAACGGTGTTAAACAGAGCTTGCTGTCGCAAACAGGCAGCAGGTCTAAGCTAGCACCAAGAAAAACCTGAAGTTGTCGAGTGCGTGCGGCGCTGTAATAAAGCACTGCGTGCACGAGACGGTCTCACAAGTCATCATCGCCTCATAGTTTACTCCTCCCTTCTCTTTACTGTTCATTTCCAAGTTCAAACTGCCATTCAATTCTATTCCTCGTTCTTAAGTCTTTTCTGTAGCTTATTTCTCCTATGTTCTTATCATGCTGATCTTTTTCCTCACTTTCATGTTTAGATTTAAGATTTTGTCATGATGAAAAAAGCTGTCTGAGTCTAGCTCTCTCCTTAAGGAGTGAACACATGCAGACGATGACGGATAAGTTTTCAACCTGAACCAAACTCTACCTTTTTGCTTTTGCTCTCTTTAGCTCTGTGTGTTACCAACAGAATATCTTTTTTGTATCGCGGCCGCAGGTAGAGGAGCGGGCGCTGGCGCAGAACCAAGGGCAGCTGGACAAGATGCGCATCAAGGCCAAACTTACCACCAAATTGGAGATGCACAAGGAAAAAATAGACAAAGAGTTCAAAAACAAGCTCAAAGAACACAAGGTCAGTGTGTTTCTATGTGTGCTAAGGTGTCGGATGAGAACTTTTCCAATGCTAATTTTCGTAATGGCCTTGGCGTTTTCGAATTTGTAAATAATTACGAGGGAAGCTCCTTTACATGCTTTTCTTTTCAACAAATGCCTTGAGTGTCGCTTTACCTTTTTCGTTGCAAATTTTGTTTACTTTCTATTAGTTAAACTTTGTTTTTAGGGAACCAGTTCAACGTCTGCTATTTAGATGTTCAGTCTATAATGGAGCACAAAACAACGTGTCCTTGAGTTGATAGGGGAGAAACACGAGCTGTTGATGAAGCCTTTAATTCCCACAGTTCGTTTTGCTGAAAACTACAACTTTTGTTTTATAGAACTCCACATGAACATTAAAAAAATTAAAACTACATGGTTTTTTTTTTGTAATCACTGAACTGAATGGAAACGAAGATTTAAACCCTGAATAAATTCTAGCAATAATAATGAAATGTTGACAAAATTTCAATCTTGTTTGCATTCCAGAACAAGATGGTGCTGACGCAGGTACGAGCGTTGCAGCAGCTAGCTGGCACCAGTAGCAGCAGTGGCAGCAGCGGTGTAAGTTCAGCTGCAGCTACACCCACGGACCGGCCCATCCCCAGGCAAAGCGCTAGAACTGTGGCACATCCGTCTTCTGCCGCCGCTTCCAGCCTTGCTGTAGGTGCTCCAGTAGAGCTACAGCTGTCTGTACCTTCCACTGAACTGTACTCGTAATTTTGTCCGTGTTGCTGAGTTTCTAGTATCTTGAGCGAACGCCTTTTCTACAGGACATGTTCATGCTAAGAGTGATATCATAATTCAACTCAGAAACGTGAGACTGAGAGATGTCTAACTACGATGCTTGCTGTAGTTCTACCCTCGGTAGCTGTAATTGGTAGAGTTCATCAGAACTAGCATGTTTTCAATGGGATGTCTCAATGGGCTTTGAGCAAAATACTGACGCAGTCTGTCAGTTATGCTCGAAGCATTAGAGTTCTTTATTCGCCTCATTTACGTTCTGAAATGCCCACTGCCGAGCGCCCACGTGACGCGCTTTGGCTGTCTTGTGTTTCTATTTATATCTCCCCTTTCGTGTGCGAGGCCAGTGTGTTGCTCTGTGAACCTGTAGGCATGCATTAGTGATCATCTTTTATTTCATTACTTTAGTGCGATATGACGTTTTTAGAAGTGTAAGCAAATTAGCTCGAGCTTTGTTTCACTTCTCTTTCCATTATAAGTAAATTTGACACGATTCTCTAATCTGTTGATTTTATGCAGATCCTAAAAATATAGATGAAGTACAAAACGTGGTAAATCCAACTACTGTAACGTATGCTTAAAATTCAGGTGAATTCCCAGACCCAGCTGTGTTACGAGCACTCTATTCACAAACGTGATTCCATGCTATAGCTAACTCGCAGCAGAGCGCAGGTAAGTTAGCGCTGTGTTATGTAGTGGGAGTTGTGCTCTGCTTCCTAGGGATGTTTTCTCGCATGATGTGCTGCTTAATTTGCCCTAATTTTGCTAATGCTTGCCTCGTCAGTAGCAAAATCATTGCCTGCGCTGACCCTCTGAACACCGAGGCTATGTGGTTCAATATACTTGCTATCTTTAGGTTTAGTACCTCCACTTGTAATATTGCAGTGTTGTATTTCATTTAGTAACTTTACCTTAAGTAATTTATTTCTAATGAATTTGGCTGAATCGATGTCATTGATGCAATAATGTTTTCATTTGTCAACTAACGAAATTACTGTTTTCGTTGTATTTGCTTATTGGTTGAGGCTCACTAACATGCATTATGCTCTAATTTGTTGTCAGTAACGGACTCTAGTCTAACCCAGTGCTCGTGAAGCCAACCAGTTCTGTATCAGTTGCATGAATTCTACTTCAAAACTAAGTCTCACATCAGACTTTTTTTCTATCATGTTTTTCGCATTTTCATTGCGTCATGAGGAGTTAAGTACAGCCAATGATTTGATATTCATAATTCATTCTCCAAAATGGCACCTCTATATACAGTATTTTTAGTCTAAACCACTCACTTTGATATACTGGCAAAACCATTTTTCCTCATCTTCAAATCCTTCAAATACTTCAAATCCTCATCGTTACAATTGGTCATAACAGCCTATCAAGAGACACATGATCTTCTGAACATGTAAATTTCTATCATGTTATCAAATCCTCAGCATTACAATTGAGTATATCTGAACAACCAGGCATTTGAGATGTAGAATATGGTTTCTTTGTCGGAGGTTAAGCACTAAGGCGTGAAACGTTCCCATGACTATTGACTATCCATGTATCTGATGTCCATGCCGTTCGTGCTGTAGGGCCCCGCCGTGTCCAACCCCCGTCACAGGCGCTCGCTGTCGCAGGGCAACGTTAATGTCATACTCGACCACAGGCCTCTCAAGGTATTCCTGGTTGCCGCCCTCGCTGGAAACAAGTCTAGCATATCTCTCGCCCTCACAACAGCACAAAATTGAGTGCTATCTGTACTGAGCTTAGATGCAAAAATTACTACCCGTGGCTCTGGACCAACTTATCTGTCCGTTGATGATGTGGAGACTTTTTTCCAGTCAGGGTTGGCTTTATCTTAAGATCGCTTTTGAATATTCACCTTGCGTGGATTGCAGAATATTTTGAGGCGTGACTAAATCTAAATGAAAAGATGATGCTAGTGATTGCATCAAATGATAGCCTTCCTGCTAGCAGTTACTCTTTTTGTTTACTCCTGCAAAATATAAGTTGACGAATATTGTGTTGGGCCTCATTTTGGTGCGTTAGAATTCTGTTCCTGACGGAGCAAGTACAATCCTGTTGAAATTAGCTGCAAAGAAAGTGTATTGGAGATTTTTAGCTCTCACTTCGTTCATTCTTCTTGTAACCTGCAATTTATGTCTAAAACGTGGTAATTTTAATTAATTCCAATCTGTGTTTGGTATGTTTGGATTTGTAAGGGTGCTTACTTGTTATTAATTTTTTGCTCATTCTGCGATTTGTGGCTAATTGTAAATGATCATCTGCTATTTTGAACTGCGGATTTTTGCTTCCGACGATGGCGTAAGAAGTGTTGTAGGAATAAGTTTAGCTTTGTGGGGCTAGTTATGTACATATTCTACGTTCATATTCCTTGCTTTATCTCATTTGCATGCAGCTTTGATAGTACATTTTCTGATTTTTAATAAATGTCCAGTTCAATTTTTCATTAACAATTATACGCCATAACCTTGCATTTTAAAGCTTCCAGTCATCGTTAGAGACAAAATAGATAAAATTATGAAATTCTGTGGACTCTCATTTTATTACCCGAGTCTTAGGCCTGCTGCTTTGAACGTATAATCTTCAAATTCCCTTAATAGCTTGCAATTGTTACAGTGAATTGTATTGGGTTTGTTCTAAATTTTTGTAGTGTGGGAAAATGTACAGTTCTCGAACATGTCCCATCACTATAAAGCAAAGAAGGCTTCAATGTCGGCAAAAATCTCCTTAGACAAAATGTAAACCTTTTCCAAGGGATGATACTGACGAAACAATCTTGGTATATTAACTCTAGTCTGACGACTCTCCAACTCGTAGACGCTGGATACAAACACAGTCTACAAGCCCGTGCTTGGCAAGCGACGCTCCGTAACTAAGCTGCGGTCTGCTGATCTGAACAACGACCGCGTCACGCACTACTGCCTCACCACTCAGAACCAGGACTCCCAGGGCGAGCTCGAGACCAAGCTCTATAAGGTAGAGGCGACTAGTAGTAACTGTATGCAAGAGGCTCGGAGGCTGTTCGGATTTTTAAATGGGGAAGTTTGTGTAAAAGCTTTCGTAAATGTTATCGCTGAATGGGGTTATTGGATATCTTGTTAGGACATCTTCAGGGGGATATAGCGTCTGTGTCGGTGGGAATTAGCGCTCCCTGGGGGTAATGCGAGATCCCGAGCTGAGGAATATAAAGGAAGGGCGGCTTTCTTTTTAGGTAGTATAGAAAAGGCTTCTGTTTTGTTAAGAATGATCTTTTTCGGTTCATTGCTTTCCTGTTCTATAGCATCTCTGATTTTCTTCAACTTTATCTTGTTTCGTAAACTTTTTTCCCAACTTACTATTTTCATGCGCAGGGGGACTGTGTGTGGGAACACACCTTGTGCGCAGATTCCCCATACTCTTAACTCCGTTCTAAATGGGCCCTTCCTGCTTGCTTTCTTTGGAACATCGTTGTTGTGGTTAGAGAGGCTGAAACTAAGTTATCCAGCCTATTCTGTAAGACGCTCTGGAAACGTAGGCGTGTGACAGTGAGCTATTGTGGGTTATTTGGCTTTAAACCTGGTTCCAATAGGTTGGCTACCCCTCCTCCTCAGTGAAAAGGACTAGGCCTTGGTAAACAGACAGCTGGGCTTTTTGTGAACTAAATCCAAATTACCCAATCTTTTTCATTTCATTGACGTTTATGCCACGTTGGAGTCTCACGTCTGAGGAATATTTCTTGTGAACAGTGTAAATGTACTCTTTCTATACTTCTCTTGAAGTACTGAAATAGAACCTCTCGTTAATTTCGTATAATTTTTTGTACAGATTTGTTCTCTAAACTGCGTTCATTTACTATTCTTCATGTTCTTACGTGGGAATGCTTCTGCTTGATTGCTTTGGATGGTTTTGGGTTGCTTTGCATGGTTAGCTTAACCTCACTTTCTTATTGCGCTCTCGTTCTCAATAATTCTAACGGGCTGTGAGAAATTATCTCTGTGTTTAAAAATGGGAATATGAAGAGTTCTTGAGTCTAAAGCTCCTAGTTGAAGGTGAGTTAGGTTATGGTTCGTGGAGTTGCGTTGATTCCTAATAGTATGATCTAATTTTGATGACTGTATGGTTGTGAGATGAGGCAGCCCGCTTTCAAGAACAGTCATTTGTTTTGAAGTGTGAAATTCCAGTGGCCTATTCTAAGGATGTGTGGATGATTTTTTTGTTGGTTTTTGTTTTGAAGGTTCAGTGTTTTTGTCGACATAATGTCACTGGTAGTTATGTAACCATATAAATATTTCATCAGAGAATGTAGCTGCCCTCTTGCACCTTACTCCCTACTTAACAAAAAAATAGTCACTATTTATCAGAAATCTGTCTCCTAGACGATTTGGATAATTTTATCTGAAGTAACACCACATATGTCATTTAGATTCCGTCTGAGGAAAATTTCAAAGTCTCTCGGGAATGGTCTGGTACCTAAGATTTGAAACGACCGTTGCTCAAATTCGAAGGGAAAAAGATGCAAATTTTATCTTCTCAGAGTTTGTGAATGATCTAACAACAGAATTCATATTTCTCTTGGGGGTGCACAAAAACCTTCAGTTATCTCATAAATCGTGCGTTGCTGTGCTGAGCAGGGTGATGTGCTGCCGACCACAGGAGGAGGTTCTCAAGTGGTGTTCCAGGATGTTGAGATATTGCGTCAGAGAGACCCGCTCGCTGTCCCCAGCTCAGGTATGGACTGTAACAGACGCTGGAAGTAGACTGTTTGGTTATAATCTGAGGTTTCTGGATTCACAGTGGGCTATAATCACGTGTTAACGTAAATCCAGCGTTTTAGGTACGAGGGTTTCCTTTGAGAAATTTCCCTGCATAAAAATCACTAACTCTTCACATTCATTACCAAATTCATCTTGGTGATTCGGTTAAATTAAAAGGAACCACGTTTGAGTGATCTCAATGTCGGATGAGACTAACATTATAATGAGGAACTTCAGCTATAGGCATTTGCTATGCGTGTACAGATTTATTCTCCTTCCGTTGTGTAGCTCCGAAGAGCAAAACGAGCACAAAGTCTCCATATTTAATATTTAAATTGAATGTGTTCAAGTTATATGTATTTAAATTAAATAGGTTCATGTTAAATATGTTTAAATTAAATGTGTCCAAAGTCAGCTGTTAAATTTTGGATGTTTTGGAATGTCAGGAGTGAAGCGAGGCAGCGACGGCACGCCAGCGGCTGGCAGCCTGGACGCCGCACTGCAGCACGAGCGGTGGAAAACGCTCGCCGGCAATGTTCCGCCCAGTCCTCGACCTTCCAGCAAGAGAACGAGACTCTGAATTAATCGAGCTCGAAGTTCTATTATTTCAGCTGTAGCTATTCCACAGCGCTCCCATTTTTTTATGATTACCACCTTGTAAATGTTCAGCTGTTTTTATCTTTCCCACAATATTAGAATTCCTTCTCCTTGCCAATTGTCATTTTCCTATTAGCCAGTCTTTTGAGTTTAGTTCTTTTCAGGAAACAAAATCCATCGTTGTTGTTGAGTTAGAGGATACCAACACTTGACCTCTTAAGGCTATCGGATCTGTCTTGCAGCTTCAGAAGTTTCTTTCTGAAACCTCATCTTCTTGAAGCTTTAATGAGTTCTTGTACATACCAGTGATAACTTTTAGTGACGTTTAGCTGTTTTCATCCGAAGATATAGGGCAACATGCAGAACCATGCTAGATTTTAGTAACAACTCCAAATTTTCATTGCTTATCATGATCACAATGTGTAAAACTGCCCCATAACTTTTTTAATGTGATACTTAATAAGTGTATCTGGGCGTTTTTAGACTCAATTTATTGAACACGTCTTGTATTTCGCTCAGTAAAGTATCTCATTTTTGCTATTTAGCGTAATTAGACACGAATCTTAATTATGTTAAGTTTACTGATTAGTGAACTGCTCATGTATTTGGCATTGTAAAACAAAACCAGCGATATTTTCTCTGGGTTATTTGTAGTTCAGTTGCGTTAAAACTGCCCCTCGAATTCGAAGGGAAAAGGTGCAGAATTGATCTCCTCAGGGCTTGTGAAAAATCTAACTACTGAATTCTTGTTTCTTCTGGGGATGGCTCTCATCTCCGTTGTATCTATGTTTTTTAGGTGTACTCCTCTAGAGTTGAGATTCTTTTCTTCACTGTATAGCTAGGACGCTCAGATGCCCTCCTTTTTCTCACTGGTTTTTCAAAAAATCTAAAGCAACATCCCCTAATTTACCTTGAATATAACAAGTGACCGTTGCTAGTTATTCCATTTCACCTTATATTTCGAGCCATTTTAGAACCCTAAAAGCTAGTCTCGTAAGTTAGCTTGGCTGCAATATTATAGCTCAACAGAAAGTTTGTTTATTAAAGTTGACGTATTTTAGGCCTTGAAATTTCTTCAGTGTGCTCTGTGTATTTAGCTACGAATAGAACAACGACGAAGTTCTGTGGTTAGTTTGCAGCTCATTTTATTTGATGCGTGAAATTTAATTTCTGAGCGTCTAATTTTCGGCCTCTGCCTCATTTTATGGCCGTTGTGTGCAGCACTCATGATGACATGCCGCTACTCGAATGTACTAGTCTTATCTCAATTTGAAGCTTTCATTCGATTCATTTTTTTTCTCATTCTCCACCCCCCTCAGGGGGATACAATTATTGTATCTATGGGAATTAGCGCTCCCAGGGGGACAATGTGAGGGCCCGAGCTAAGGGTTAGGTAGGCTTTCTTTTTGTTAAAATAACATAGGTTTTTGTTTTGTTACGGACCAACTTTTTTCGGTTCACTGCTGTCCTGTTTTTTCAACACCTACTACTTTCTTCTTCAACTTTGATCTTGTTTTATGAACTTCTTTCTTGTCTTACTGTTTCTATGCCCTTTCTGCATGGATTCCGCATTCCCTTAACTCCATACTAAATGGTGCCTTCTTCCTTCCTCTCTTTGGATCGCCTTTGTTGCGGATAGGGAGGCTTAAACTAACTAATAATCTAATCTAATCTCATACTCCACCAAATTACGAAATATTACCAAGCATTTCCAATGAGATCTTTTAGGAGAACTTTGAATGGATCTAGATTTTCTTCATTTGGATGACTGTTTTTCTGAATAACTACTCATTCATAATGTTATGTTACTTGCGTTATCTTAAATTCACATACACGTTACCACTGTAGTGCGAGTGAGTAGATATATCTATTTGCTCATCACAATTAAGTTCAAATCTAAATGAATGTGATTACATTCCTGGATTGCTCAAGTAAAAGGTGCCGTCTCTGTAAATATTCTGTATTTTTCTAAATCAAAATCTTTGAGGTCGTCAATTCTGGGGTTGGTATTTTTTACTTTAATCGCAAGAAACGTAGTTGGAATTTTGATTTGTAAATTTTGATTCGCGTGATTCTACTGTGACCATATTGGTACCATACGTTCAATTAATGTATATTTCCCTTTAATGCTCTGATTGATATAAGACTCGAATTTAAACGTAAGGGTAACTTCACTCATGCGCGTATCTGTTCGAGTCACGCTTCATGAAATTTTTAGCTATTATACTGTACCCTGAAAAAGGTGTCATTGTGTGTTCAACCAAACCCTGCTTATGCTTAAACATTGAACAATTGTACAGATATCATAAGAAGTATGAAGCCTTGTAAGATAGAAAAAATCGAAGAATGCATCTCTTTGAATTTTATGCGGACTTCAAGTGCATGGAGTTCGAGTGTGTGGCATTTGGTGGTCATGTTCACAGTAGCCACAGGAATCCATTTGTCATTTGAAAAGTCGGGACATGCCCTTAAAAGGAAGCTTAGTTGACTTTGCATGTTATTTTCACGACCTCGTAGGTTTATTTGATGGAGTAAGGCTGTTTCTAGTAAACTACCTGCGTATTTTATGTTTAGTGTGTTCACTGCTGAAGTTCTTCCTTTTTAATTTACTGCTCTCGCTAAGCGTATGAAATTAATTTTCAAAATGCTTATTCCTAAGCTTGTCAAATTTAATGCTGAATCCATGTATAAATCGCTCGGCCATTGGTTTTTGTTTTTTGCTTGTTTATGCATCTTTACGAAAAGGAAATTTGTGAGGCTCCGAGCTGATAGTTAGGAAGACCTTCTTTTTGTTCAAATAGAATAGATTTTATATTTCGTTGACGACCATCTTTTTTCGGATCGCTTTTGTCTGGTTTTTAGGCACCCATTACTTTATTTGCCAACTTCTATCTTGTTTCATAATCGTCCTACTCGACTCACTGTTTCTACGCGTAGGGGATTTTGCGTGGGAACACGACTTGTGAATAGATTCTGCATTTTTTATCTCCACACTAAATGGTGCTTTCACCTTTCTGTTATGAAACACTTATGTTATAGTCAGAGAAGCTGAAACTTCCTGGTAATCTAATTTACATCTTTGACGCACTACGTCCCCTATGGAATATACAACTATTGTATCTGTGGGATGTAGCGCTTCCATAGAGAATATGTGAGGTCTCGAGCTAAAGGTTAGGTAGGCCTACCTTTTGTTGAAATCGAATCGGTTTTTGTTTTATTACGGACCATCTTTTTTCGATTCACTCCTATCCTGTTTTTCATCACCTACTGCTTTCTTCTTCAACTTTTATCTTGTTCAAAAACGTTTTTCTCAACTTACTGTTTCCATGCACCTCGTGCATTGATTCCTCGTTCCATTAACTCTATACTAATTTGTGTCTTACTCTCTCTGGAACGCCTTTGTTGTAGTTAGGGAGACTTGAATATCTTTTCTAATTCTGACGCACTCCTTCAAGAATAATATTTTAAATTGGGGACTTTTTCATTGTCGGGTGATATACCCTAAGTGCCTTGAAACGCAATGATAAATCGGGGTTTTCGTCCACGTTACCCGAGTACTTGATGTATGCTACGGTGGCTACACAAACGTCCATACCAACGCTTCCTAATATAGCCAGACGGTGCGCTCTGTTCGGGGTCTGTGAGTACATGATTTTGTTACCTACGTCACGTCATCCTTAGCTCTCTATGGGATTTTATTCATGAATACTCAACTAATTTAAGCGTGGATACTCTGCGGTGAAACTTGCGGTACGAACTTGTTTATTGAAATATTTACCTCCGCTTTCATTGAAGGGTTATAAAACGGACGGCACTTTCTCTGATGGAATGTTATATCCCTTTTAAAAGCAATATTATTCAACAGGTTCAGTAAAATGAGCTTTCATAGGTCAGCCTGCTACTTACCATTGCCTGCTTGCAGTAATCATGCGTGTGCTTTTAAATTAGGAAGCTTGACGTACTTAGAAGTAGTATGTAAAATACTCGTGTAGATCATAGCCAAAGCATATTTTCCTTGCTCGTAAGCCATTTATGATGTCGTTTTCTGGCGTTTATGTAATTTCGTACTCTAATACACGGGAAGTTATTACCCTGAATGTGTTTATCCCATGGAAATTCCGTATAATTTGTGAAATATTTTTCTTCCTTCAATAATTGAAGTTTAATTTTCTATATTTCTCGACGTGCACCTACGATTCATCCATAATAACAATGGGTGAGCTGACCTATCATTTTATTCCGTCTCTTTCCATCGAATATGAGTAGGATCAAAACCGAGTTCGCTCTTTGTTTGGTTGGTGCTTTGCACGTCAGTGGCACTATGTAAACCATCAATAAATTTGAGGTTTTACTTAAGCCGTGGCCGGTTTTCCCTCGAAACTAATTTCATGGCAACTTCTTGCGTTTTCCAATAGTTTGAAATGAAATATTTCTTTAGGGTATATATAGTATAAGTACACTAGAAGATCGGTTGAGCTGCATTCATTGAAAATATCTGATAACTCAAATTATCGCGGGAATTAGCACAAGCATTTTTCTCGACGTTAATACGGCCCTCTCAACCAAGTCTCACTTGAGCTAGGGAGCAACGACTCGTCGAGCGGGTAGTATGATAAAAATATCAAGAAAAATCGTACGTTCAGCAATCCTAACTTCACGAACGGGATACGTAAAGTTGAATATTAAGTACTTTCTTGAAACGCCTTTTATGTTGCCCTTACACTGCATGGACTCATGAGAGTGATGAGTTGCCAAATATTACAAGTTGTCGTTTCTAACGGCTGTTAAAGTACAGTAATTTGCGGATGGTCACGACTTACAGGGCATCGCGCGATATTTTCAGCCTCGTTACGACTAAGCGACGTCTGACAGCTCGATTATCACGTGCGTAGGAGTCACGAGGCAGGCGGCTGTCAGGTGTTCTTTATCTTGCTTTTTTTTACGGGTCGCAAACTCTAAACTGCTTAGAGAAAAAAGGCGCGAAGACCATCTCGATTTTAATGCGTCGAAAATTAATTTTTGTATGTTAGAGTTTTAAGGAACACTCAGTTCGCGGATGATTGATTTTGACTCTTGAAAATTTCTTCATTTTATAGACAACACAGGCCGGCCAAGTTTCAGTGGGGCCCATCTAGGATCTCCAAGAAGTACTTCTAGGTTTATCAAAGTGCGTGTAATTATTTGTCAATGCTGTCTCGACGTTTCTTGCGGTATTTTTTTCTTGTGCTATTGAGGATACTCGATTTTATCTCAGCTATAAAAAAGACGGCTTTGAATATAATTAAACGTCACCACCCATGATGGACGAAAGGCCAACCCCAGTACAAGAAGCGAGCGTCGCTTCAAAGTCGCCTGAGGTTATTCAACATTTTCAAAACTCTAAGCCATTCAGCAAAATTTGCTGTTCTTTACGATGTGCGCACAAACTGTCTAACATAGAGAGAAACTGCTTATGCTTTTTCTAAAAATTTGTTCCAATTTTATTTTTATCGTTCCGCTGTAAAGTCGTATATTCTGGTTTGAGTAACGAACGTCATCCATGATAGTCACCCTTTTATAATGTACATTTGACTTAGTGCCAACGTCTCATTCGTGCTAGTTCGTCATACGTAAGCAATCGCTATTCAACTTTCTTCAATGAGAGTAAACTGCTGCGATTTCAATTGTTTGTTAACTTCATGCAAAATATCACTGCAGAAACGCCGTAACTTATCTAGAATTATTTCTGGTACGCATTGCATACAAGTGAATGAAATTTAAATTTTCGATGCGTGTTTACATATGAAAAGCCGATAAACTAACAACCGTAAAGTTGAGCACAAAATAACGTAACTGACCGCTCCGTCACTTCACTACGACTCAAGAGCTGCGTCGGGCGGGGCAGTGAAACACGATTCATAAATGGAATGATATTCCCTACTGATAGTTTATTACCAACCACAATTTCACGATCCACGATGTCTAAATGAGCAAAAATAAAATACAATTCAGTAATCAACGTTTTATTACGAATATTTCACTGGTGCCCTAATGCGCCATTCTTTGAAAATGAAAACGCAGCTTTTTTAGATCATCGAAAAAGATGAACTTGAACTCAATTATGAACGAAAATAGTTTTCCTTCTACAAATTTCTCCGTTCAACTTGAAACGACGGTGTTTTTAAAAAAAGCCTCTCAAGTGTTTTTACGTTCCACATTACGTTATCAATTCGTACGAGCACTGTAGTGCAAAAGAATCACACATACATCATGGTAAAATTTCAATTGGCTTCATTTCGTTGCTAATTTTTCTGCTGCTCTTACTTCTTAACATTGCCTTCATAGTTGTTGATATTTATTGATATTCTGTTGCTAGGTTGAACAATATAAATCACTCGTCATCAGCTCCCGAACCAGCCGTGAGCATGCTGATCAGCTCATCAGTGTCTATTTGGTTATCATCGTCAATTGGCAGATGCTGGAATGCATCGTCAACTTCGGGACCAGTAAACTTGTCTCCCCAGGTCATGAGGGCGTGACGGAAGTTGTCGCAGTCGATGAAACCGTCTTCGTTGGAATAGGCAAGGAAAGCCTTCTTGATGACTTCATCGTCGTCGACTTCTCCCTTGTTCTTCTCGGCGAACATGTTCAAAAACATTGTGAAGTTTACAGGACCGTCAGCGTCGCTCAACATTTCCTGGATCTCGTCGTCCGAGATGATTCGGCCGATTTCATCGAAAATAGAGCGCAAGTCCTCCTTGTTCAAGATTCCATCTTTGTCTCTGTCCATGATTTGGAAACCTTCTTTCATCTCCGCCACAGTCTTCTGTGAAAACATATCGAAGACATTGCTTCCTGCTTTTTGCGCCTTCTTCGAAGACGAACGGGATCCGCTCTTAGGCATTTTGTGATGTCTTGTGAATGCGGGTTCACTCCAAACAGACGGCTCTCGAGCCAAGCAAGACACACGGGGCAAGGAAGAGAGACGGGAGCGCGACGGGCACTAAGACATGGGTGTCAAGTCACCTCCTCTTTATAGGTTCGGCCGCCTGCTACCCTACCGCACCACCCACTAGAGCCAGACCGCCTCCTTCTATATTGGGTGGTACTGAAAGCTTCTTGGCAAGCATTCCCGGGCTCTTGATGCTGCTCATGCGCCACTGCAGCTTTTGTAAACTCGTAATCGTGCGTTATTTTTCCTGAGTGTTACCTTCATTATGCATTTTCAAATGCATCTCTAATAAAAAAAAGTCAGGTGATATTTTTTGACCATGTAGCTTATCAAATCTTCCCCACGAATTTTTTACAAGGCCAAAAAAATGAAGGAAAATTTCTCGTCTCGTGCTTTTTGTTTTTGTGTTGGCCCATTTGTGCCGCTTACCTTGCATTCTTGGCAAGGTTCCGTCAGGAGCAGCCCCAGTGTAGACAATATCTGGATTCACTGCTAGTAAAGCGTCATGCACTCACAACACGGCAACGAACCTTGTTTTCGTTGCAGCGAATTCATTTGATTTATATTACTTGCTTTAACTTTCAGGGCTTGCCTCATTTCTACTTATATTTTACAGTAACATAGACAAAAACTAGGCGCTTAGTGTGAGTCAGGGCGAGATTTTACTCACCTTACAACTGCAATACAAATTCGAATCGATTCTTCGTTACTCCATGTTACCTCAGGAAATTATCAAGCGTAAAACCAAAACCGTAAATGGGATTTGGGAGCGAGATGTCAAATTTCAGAGGCGAGTCACTCTGACGGCAAGTATTGAGGTACAAAATTTCACAAGAGCAAGAACTACAGTGTAATGTTCAACGTATTAATTTTGGTCAAACTCTCACTTGTCTCATTCAAGTATTCAATCGTGTGTATTATTAGAGTCGTGTGGTATTAGAATCAATCGTATAAAAGAAGAGTTTATGTGAATGAAAATGTATTTAGTTGAACCGATAAAACATTTGTAATTCACTTGTGAGAAGGAATAACAAAAGAAAAAATGCCTTTTCTTCCATTCAATTCTTTGTTCTACGCCAGTTCTACGTTTTGAATGCACCGATTTAAATACTAAACTTTTGAATCAGCAATAGATCTCACAGTGTGGAATAAATTTATTCCTCCATTAATGTAAAAGTTAGTCATGTTAGTGAGTAATTTGTTCACATGCGAGGTAATCAATGAGTTTCATCAGCTCTCTGATTCTATTGACATGCAGCAGATCATGGTGAAAATGAATAAATAATAATCTTCTTTCCTTAACTAGCCCTACTGCGAGGACCACCCACTTAACCTGTATAGCGCAGTCGATTATGAAACCACAATTAGATTCATCTGTAATCTACGTGTAGAAATTTTGTCGCTATTTGTTACTTTCAAGCGACACCAATTTATCACCGGGTTTCTAAGAGTATTTCATCTTATGTACCCATGTCTGTATGTATTATAGGGAATATCGTGGGAACGAGAAACCTAAAATATTTTTTGTTGTTCATAGACTGCATCTTGTTGTTTCGATAACTCTATCTCAAAATTACAAATTAGCTAATTTATAGAGTTTTCTGGGTGATTTTGTATTTTTTCTTTCAAGTACACTGCGCAGCATAGACATCAGCTTCATGTAGACATCAGCTTGAGAAGTGTTTCATTTTTCGGGAAAAATGAAAACTGAGTCATGACGATTTCATTCGCTAAACGCTCTGTGACCAGTTAGTTTTAAACTTTTTATCGGAAAAAACTAAATATTTCAGTTAACAGAATCAGTACAATGACTCACTACTTCAAAGATATATTTATCGATACTCCAATGAGAGTTGCACGTTTCTATAACAACAAACATCGGCATCTTAGGATGCTTTATTTCCAATCAAGCATGATANGACCCCTTAACCACTGTACCACCGCGAGCACTCTATACCCCCAAATGCAAATAAATAAAGGAAAATAAGCGCAATCTGAGCTTAGAATTCATAAATCAATCATCTCACTCATTTTCACATATCGAATGATGACCAAGCTTTGAAATTGATCTCTGCGTGTATATTTGTTGATTTGTTTCAGATGTTGTACTACGCTTTTTCTAAATTACCTTCGGCCTACCTTTTCTCATTACTTGAAAATTATTTTGGTCGGTTTTTAGTCTGTTCTGTAGAGTGCTTCATCTATCTTTTTTCCTAATTTATGGGGGAGATCTTCTCGGGATTTTTCTGCAATCGTTCATTAAAGAAGTAATACAGTATTTAGAAGCTCTCAGTCCTCTTTCCCAGGGTGAAATGTCCAAAAGAATATATTTTTAGGCTTCTCCCTTTAATATAATAATCGTCTGAACAGCTATTGTCTACCTCCTATAGTTTGTCTATCTATTTAGGACCTTTACGTTAAGAAATATTCAGAATCCAATAAGGTATGATAATTTCATGTATGAACTTTTTGGAATTAATGGGGTCTTTCTATACTTTTTTCTTTCATTCTCTCTTACGGAAATGACTTAATTTCATGTACTTTATTTAATTCAATTCACCATTTTAATTCTTAAGGTCTTTTTCTCCCTACATTTGTCGATCAAGAAACTTAGGTAGAACATTTTTTTTTCTAAAGCAGATGCATTGTAACGTACGAATTGTATTTTTTTAGACTCTCATGCCTCAAAACATTCGTAACCTACTCCTTGCCTGTAAATGGTCAGGAGATTTTGTCTACCTTCTTAACTTACGTTGAAGAGGTAGTCTTTAATGGAGGAATGACAGACCTTCACAGAGAAATATAATGATGTTACAAACTTCATGGACACTATATATAATACATAATTATAATTAACACATACTCCAATAATCCGTAAAACAAAACTTCTTGGATATTATTACGGTTGCTTGCCAAGTTTCATTTCCAAATTGACTTACAATTCCCACGCGTAATAATTTCTGCCGATTTCCTTGAAATCTTCAAAGACAGGATCTGTTTACTCGATACTTGGAACACAATGCGTTCTGTGGGATTTCGGAAAATAGGTTTACACAAATTACACCTCAATACTCAATCGCTACTCTCAACAACGCGCTATTCCGACTTGATCTTTATTAAGCAATTAACAACATGGTTGAATCAAATTATTCAATTAAATTGAATTTCACATGATGGGATTGCATTGGCCGGCCAATTTCTATCCCTTACATACAAGCAAAAGCATATGTTTATGAAAGGTGTAAGTGAAGAACCGTGGACTAGTACAAAATGATTATTTGCAAGTAAGGTGTATTAAACCAATACATTTTAGATAATGTGATCCACAATGTTCATCTCCACAATGCAAAAAATATCACTTATACCAAAGCATTTTCTTAGATGCTCATTCATGTTAGTTTATTCCGACATCAGTTCTCAGTTCAAACGCAGACAGGCCTAAAAAATGTGAAGTGCAAAATCATTAAGTAAGGGGGTTTTTCTATTCTTTGTACTCTTTCTTATCCTGCTTTGTCGTTTTCTACATCACCAAAGGAGCTGCTTGCTCTGGTAAATGCACCACGCAGATGCGCGATCGAACCTACGACCTTCTTATCCACAGCGTTATACTCTGCTTATATACGTCCACTTTGCAAGCGATAGGTGACGGAATTCCTGCAGCATACCTTGGAAATTCTTTCCTTTCCTCCAAAAGAGTCCTTGTCTTGTACAGTCATTTCAATCTAGAACACTCGTAACTTGTTGGGTAAAGTCGCTCATTCAATAATTTTTTGAGATATATTATTCGTAAAACAAGTATTCGGAACACATCGTGTCCCCAATACAGCGAGTGTGAATAGTTAGTTTTGCCTTAAATTATCGTTAAAATTAAATTGCTGAATTTTACCTTGTTTTCTTTTAAGTGAGGCTGTGTGAGGGAGCACCGACACACGGAACAATTTTTTCTTTGAAGCAAAATAATTCGATAGTAATTAACAGACTCCCTCATGCCTTCCTCTAATTCTGTACTTTCTTTTTTTTCTTTTTAAGCGCACGTCTCTCAAAGTTAAGATTATGGTTTGACTTTCATCAACACTGTCCTTATCTTTTTCAACATGCGTGGTTTGTTCGATTCCGTTGTTCAGTGATGATATCATGACACTTGCCCATAATGGTACCACGGCAGTACTCATTTTGCCTTCACGAAAAACTCAGTTGAATATTTCTAATTGATGCGTCTCGTTAATAGATTCACAAAAAATAGAGTTCATTAGTGCTACACGAAGCTCCAAACTTGGGGTATAGAATGAGCCTTTTCACCATCTCACGTTCCTCACACGTTCTGGCGGTGTGCATTGGGTCCTAAAGAGGACTTATTGAATAGTTCAGTGCATTTTCGAGGCTCATGACTGACACTCTGAGCTGCAATGCGAGCTACTCTCTCCGCAAGTAAGAGTCGAGAGCAACACAATCAATTAAAAGATTAGCGTAAATATTGTCAAATGAAAAACAGTTTCTGAAGTGTGTCATCTCCAATGTAAAGCTGTAAGTTATAATCTGACTGTTTGATTAAAACTGCTTCTGACTACTTTGCGTCGATACAGCTCTCCGAGACTATACAAATTTACACCCACACACTGGCAGAGAAAAGCATTTTCTCACAGAGATGACCTGTTCAGCTGTGACTTGCTTAGGAGCAAAAAAATGACACAAAAAGGCTCACCACAATTTAATAACTCTTCAATGAAAGTGTTTAGGACATAAAGCTTAAAGGGTGATAAATATGCCAGTTAAAACTAGAATTCTTTTCCTCTAAACAAACCCCTCACTTGTGAAGTTTGTTGCAGGAGGCATCGTCGCACATTCATTGCTAAACGAGCGTTATGGCCCACAGCTGCTTGGAGGCATTAATGCACTTTTTGGATTGAAATCAATTATTTGTGTACCGAATTTATGGCTATGCAATAAATTAACTCAAGGAATTTAGCTATTTGTATTAATACAGTGCACTCTGTTCATGTCACCTTGATTTTATATATTCAGTAGAGCGGCCGTCACAAGTTGGAGACCGTTGATTACAAAACTATTTTTCTGAAAAACATTCATCACGAAATGAGATATTTGCAACAGATCGAACCCACAATACAGCGTGTGGGAATTTTAAATTTTCTCCGATGTTATAACAAGAAAAAAGAAAGGAAAAAACAGTTTTACGATGAAGTTGTATTTTGGATGCACAAAATTGGTTTTCAAAATGATTCAACATAAATGTCCTTAGTTGGTAATCTTAGATGGGTTTCATAATATCGATGTCAACGGTTGAACAAAAAATAGAGAGAAAACGTGAAAATGTGGTCACTAGGTTGAATTATTTTGAAATTTAAAACGGCTTATAGATACTGTAAATATTTGAAAAAATGAGCTTAGGTTCCTGAGGTCGTAATTGATACTACTGAAAAAACATAACGCGTGGGAGTGAAGGATTCTGAAACTAAAACTAGAAAATTGATATGCCGGTACTTTGAAAAAAGCTTTTCGTGTACACAAGAAGAAAGAATGGAGGTTTAATTATATAATCAAGCCTGATACATATCATTTTGTGCATTGTTTTTTCAAATGCCTCATAACTACCTTCAGGGCACAATGAAGGTTGCCCCCGGTCAAGCCGGTACTCGTTTCCGACACCTGGGTAGGATGAGAAATTGCGACTGAGTTCTTCCTTTTCCCAACGGGGAGAATCACCGGGCGGCATTGCCGGGATTCGAACTGCCCACCCTTCCCGTGAAGAGCACGCGCTCTTAATCATTCGACCATGGACGGTGACCAGCTATTATATATATAGGGCCTAGTAGTAACTAGCTGGCGTAAAAGTCCACATGAAGTGGAGTCGGAATGTCGAAATTTGAAGCACTGTTTTCGTTTTGTCCTGATGCGCCCGTGGAAGCGCTAGCTCAGAAAAGAAAAGACGAATCTCCCATGTAGAGTGCGGGGAGAAATTCTGCGTCGCCAAATATGTGCGAGTCTACTGTAGGGAAGTAGTTTCCGAACGTAACTTCAAAAATGTTATCCATAAATGTCTTTACAGACTAATAAAAATTGTTCATCCTGGTCATTGTGCAAAGGGACTGCAGGTAAAATTTACTATGAATCAACAAGTCGCAATTAGAGGCCAGCAGTTCTTTAATTTTAAACTTATTTTTTGCCCAGTAACTCAAATCCTTGAAGTACAAAGATTGCATTCTCTTCGCACAGGACCAGTAAAAGCCTAATGACGAAAAGGAAGATGGCTGACTCATCCATAACAGCTTCAATTAGGAAATGCATTACTGAGCGAATGAATATGAAAAAACAGATTCACAGTTGGAGCGGCAGAGGGGAGAGACTGAGTAGGGTGCCTCACCACCCTCTCGACCTCCCGGTCTATATTTAACGAACGCACCTTGCCAACTCACCTCTCTCTTAACTGCCTGCCTGCCCTCCCTTCGATGACCGAGTTGTCTTTTGAGTGATAAAAAATGTATCAGTCTGATTGAGAACTCAGCTGGGTTTTCATGGAGGTGTTTCTTACAATGTCCGTACGGTTTGATCTAGTGGTGCTTGGAAAAATGGTTCGCCGATGTGCCAGTTGCTTAGAGTTAAATGTACAAGGTATTAAAAACTTAACTTGATATTTATCTCTGAGTACATTAATACATTGCATAGAAAAATGAGTACACTAATCGTTAAAGTTCATTCATAGAAATCAAATTATTAACTTATATCTGATAGCATTCTAATCCAATTGTAAAATGCCATGTTCCCATATTTCAAAAGCCGAATAAAATAGTTAAATCATCCGAGAAAATTACCCTCAAGATTTCAATCCTGTACGATCGATTTATGTCTTATTGTTAACTTAAACTATTCGATTCAAATTTTGACAGAACGTTATCATTTTGTGGAACAAGCTTCTCCGGTACTTCAAAACCTTCAAAACTCTAAAAGAATTTAGAGTAAATGTGTCACGTCATTTTGCATCTCTGTAATAGGGCGTGCAGCACTTCGGTGTGAATTTCCCATTTACTTGAAATTTTGATTTTCCTAAAAGTTCTGTTAGAAAATTAGAAATTATTTAATTTTACGTTCGCTAAGTCATTCTAATATTGATTCAACTTATTTCGGTCGACTACAATGAACACCACAGCCGTCAGTTCAATACAGCGGAATGAAGGTCGTTCTTAATACTCCATAATTAGCAGTATTTTCTCATTTTTATTTTTTATTCTCTCTTTTCTGTATTTTAATTTAACATCCGTATGACAAACAAACTCTGAAATACATTTTTGTGCATTTATTTTTAATGCGAATATGTGTATATGAAAATGTGTGTGTAAGTGTGTGTATGTATGTGTATGTGTGCACACGCATACATGTATGTCTTTGTATCTGTGTGTACATGTACATGTTCACACATATATATACACACATTTGCATATACATGTTTCTATTTCTATTTTTTGCGTAAAAGCAAAACCTTAAGACACATTACATTTTACCTAAAACTCTTTTACCTAAAGTTAACACTGAACCAAATTCTAGAAATAAATGTATTTATTGCGCTTGCTTAATTATTCAAAAATAGATCTATCACGACACCAGAGGGGGTTTCTGTGAATAGAAGAAATGAAAAATTTAAACAGACAACGCTCGTGAAACAAAATATAAATAAAGCGCTCGTGAAAAAATTATCTCTCTGTCCGTATGCTGAACAAGCCATGAATTTCATTTTTGCGTGTAAGTTTGTTTACGCGTTTCTAGATGTGCGTGTTGTGTTGCGCGATGTTCTTTATAAATTGCTTTGTGTCTAACCTTTTCAATACTTGATAGTCATTTGAGATGGTGTTTCAATCTGCTTCAGTATAGCGTTTTTTGTCTTTTTCTTACTTCGATTCAACTAATAGTTTAAAAATTCTGAAGAATTCTTTAGTAGTATTTGAATCATTTATAAGTTGTCAGCCATCTCTTGGAAAATCAAATGTCCATGAGATGAAATTTTTGATTGTTCATTTAACCATCCCTTGACAGGGTTAATCTATTAGCACGCCACGTAAGGTTTGTCTATTAGTACGCCTCGTATAGTTTGTCTATTAGTACGCCTCGTATGGTCTATCTATTTGTACACTTCGTATAGTTTATCTATTAGTACTCCTCGTTCGGAACGTTTGTCTTAGGACATCTTATATTAAGAAACTTTTAAAAGCCAATATGTTGACATGTATCTCATGGGGCAACGTTTTTGTAAATAAACGGTCTTTCTTTCTTTCTTTCTTTAGAAATGTACAGGACGCGTGGTACAATAGTACGCCACTCAATGAAAGGGATGTGAAAGTTTCATCAAGTGCTCTTTATAAAGATGAAAAAATTGACCACTGAGTTATATTATGCACTTGGAAGTAAGAACTGATAGTCTTTTAATTAGGCTAAAGACGTGTTTGCTGTCTGAATTTTTTTCTCCTAACTAAATTTTGTCTCTCTTCCTCAGTTTTGTTTCTCTTACCACAGGTTTGTTTCCCTCCCCTTAGTTTCGTCTCTCTCACCACAGTTCAGCCAAAGCACCATCGCTCACTACGTGCAACTCAGCAGTGAGATGCTGCGCTTGGTGGAATTTCTGAGACTAATTTTATCAGCTGAAAATGCAATTGGAATGCGACTACGAGAGTGTAATCCTGTTTAAAATATAATCAAAGTGAAGAGAATCGATATCTTGTCAAATTTCTATTATGTATTAATGTTAATGAATGGATGCTACAAGCCCCCGCTCCCGGTAAGTCCCTGCCTACTATGTATGAGTTTGAGTTATCTAAAAAAGTCTGTCGAATACAAATACATTTGTATTTGAATTTCAACAAAAATTGCTTCTATGTTATATTGATAGTAACTTTCCATTTTCATTGCACTGAAAAAACTCTTAACGCATAATTAGTATGTGGCACAGTTTTTAACAACGTTAATAAATACGCTAATAATAATACTCCACTTTACATGCTTTAAATAGGGTTTTCATAACATTCTATGTATTTATTTTCTTATCTTACTCGTTATTTAGTTTTAACTTGATTTTCCATAACCATATATTGTATTTGCTCTTCCGTTTCACTCACCAGTATCACTACTTCACACATTCCGTTTTTAATTTAGCTTTTTCGTTCTCTTTCCAACTTCCACTGTTCCGGCTTGTTGTTCTGTCTCATATTTGTGGCGTTTTGATGTTTTCCAGGCACCCTGACCAGTCGCGTTTTGATGTTTTCCAGGCACCCTGACCAGCGCACCTCACACAATTCCCTTCTTTCTTCCACCGCCGCCGGTGGTGGTGGTGCAGGTGATGGTGATCGTTTGGGCTGTCGCGTTGCGCACTGACTGCTTGCCACGTTCGATCGCCTGGCGCTGCAGTAGAGCCATGTTCCGGACCTCGTCACCGCCTCTATCGAGAACTCTCTTCTCTCAGTTGTATAACTTCATATAAATAGTGATAGTTAAGGATGTTTTTAAATAAGCTGTCTTTGTATAGCGTCATGTCGATGGCTGTAGATGTGAGAAAAAGTTCACGGGTGTGGAAACTTTGATGTAATGTTTGGAATCGATGGTGTGGCTCAGGCTGCTGCATCGCGGAGTGTCCCGTTGCTGTGCTTTTCTTTGGTCTCTCAAATATTCATAGCCCCAGAAAAGGTTGTTCATTTTAGATTAAGAATTTCCTACCTAAAGGTAAATGGAAATAAGTGACGTGCAAATAAACATCCCATGTGTACAATGAAAGTTGTGTCGGTATTTTTCATGTCAACAAAAATTTCAAAAGGTATTATCAAATCGATGAAGCCTGAATTTAGTTTTGAATTATTGCTCGCGCAGAACAATAAATGATCACATGCATTTTGTGTAAGTGTAAGCAATTCTCCATAGCATTTAAATAGCATTTTTAGGGCGGTTCCGCTGTGTCGCCCGAATTTCTTGCAAGATCTCGTGGGGCTTTTGACACAAAATCCCTTCACTAGAAATATAGCAAAATTTGCGTAACTAGAAAAAAATAAAGATTAAGCAGAAAGTTGTTGAAACTTTCAACTCAAAACGTTATTCTTTATTTCAAAACTCAGTCATCCCCGCACTGAAACTTAGTTATTAGCAAATTTTCTTCTAATTCATATATTGGCTTAAAACAAGTGGAAGATTCGTATAATAATTAATGAAATGACTTTCTTCCAAAATGAGTAAATTTAATTCAGCAATCTTTTTGGTTCCATGAACCATGGCGTCTTAAAGAAAAACAAGTATCGACCCAAAAGTCAGTATTAATATGCATTTCTCATTCGAATTTCCGAGGGGTCAATGGTGATTAATTATAGTTGAAAAGTTAAGGTTTCTACAGTTGAGTTGCATCCCAAGTTTGAAGTACAAAACTTGTATCTTGAAATATAAACGTAGAAAATTTGTGGTCCGGAAACATCCGCTGCACAATATCATCTGCAAGACTCTGTTTTAAAAACGTAATCAACATGAAAAATTTCTCGACATAATCATTTTAATACACCTTCAAATTTGGGGTTGAATTTTGGACGCAAAGTTTCACGGATGCGCTTCCATAATTTTTCATTTTATGGTGAGCATAATGAACTGAGCTTCGGCATCCAGATAGTCACTGTTTCACAGAGCAGTAACTTCATGTTGCTAGCATGTATGTGCTCATTAACTCAGTAAGACACAATTGTGCTGATGAAGTCTAAACTGATGCCTCCTATCATCTGCTATGTATGCAATTTCTCCCCTCATTTACATGTACAAAGATGAAAGCTGTTTGTATTTACAGTTTTGTTTCTGTTATTTCACTCATCCGTTTAGCATAGGCACCTTTACTACCCTCATCCCTACGCACCTATACCCAATCTCATTTTTCGCTGTTACATCAATAATTTTGGCCGCCCTCTACAGAAGCAATACTTGGACTGCTAAAATAACAGATGCCCTGATAAAAAGTGGGACTGGGTAGCGGAGGACGATATAAAAGTTTTCGTGCAAATTTAAACGAGGTAGTCTCTGTGCGATGTCTGCTCGATTGATTTCTATGATTTTTTAATGTTCAAACAAAACGTTTTGGGGGAAGTTGAGCTTGGTTGAGCCACGTAGGTAGGGTTGCACAAAATTAGGTCGGTTTAGGTTTACTTAAATTTTAAGAACTTTCTATGAAAAGTTAGCATATGGAATTAAAATTAATGTCAAAGTTGGTGGTATGGTTATGATTTACGTAAGAATAGGTCAGGTAATAGTAATCATCGCTTCATAGTATTGATAGGAAGGGGAAAACTGGAACTTCTTTCGACTAACGGCGAGAAAATAGGGCTGGTAATCCTGAACGAACGATAATGATAACAGTATTTTTTTTGTTACAGTTATAAATTCATACCAGCGCGTTCGTGGCACTAGCGCTAACGCATCATGTACTAATACCTCAAGCTTTATAGAGATCCGCATGTAAACAAAAATTCCCGCCATCTGCTTATAAGAAAATGGCGCAGCAACACTGGCCGTCGCGTGTTTTGAAGGCGTGCCTTCGTTTAGTCAACCAAACAAGCGTTGCTAGTTAACTCTTTTTTAAGCTAAAAGTCACCTACTTATCTTTTTCCAAAATGGGTTTGAGAACTTTAATCCGAAAAGGCTAATTAACCACCCTGATAAAAAACGCACATACCTTGCATGTTTTGTATCGACATCGCATCACTCGATGAGTCACTGCGCATTTCGAAAATTACTTCAATATTATTTTAAATCAAGCTCATGTGCTGCAGTCCGTAGAATATGTTCTAAATGAGGTATTTTGATAGTAATACACTATTGCACGATAAGCCATCAAGATATTTTTATTAACTCTGGATATCATTATTTTGTCAGATTTGAAAGACAAAATAAAGTTTATTGTTTTTTGTTTTATTTCTGAACACTTTGAAAGAATTTTGAAAGCTAATATAAAACCCATACTTTGCAGGTGGAAGCGTAATCAAACTGCGGGTTAGAAGTTTAGAAACAATCCAAACTATAATTTAAGTAACAGAGAAGGCCTATCTGCTAAATTGTGAAACAGTTGTAATTTAAATTTCAACTAAATTTCAACTTTTCAAGAACTATTTCAAATTATTTTTGACAGATCCTCGAGCATTCTCCCAAGACAGTTTGTGCAAAAAATAAGAAATCAAGCCCGCCAAGTACACGCTGAGTTGTGTTTCTCCCTGACCGCGCGCATCTCCTGGAAGTTACGCCACGATCCAGAGGAGCCATCTGGAGTGGCAGCTGGCCGGGTGGCTGAGGTGGCGTGCGGAGTGGTTGAGGTGGCGTACGGAGTGGCTGAAGTGGCGTACGGAGGGGCTGAAGTGGCGTACGGAGGGGCTGAAGTGGCGTACGGAGTGGCTGAAGTGGCGTACCGTGTGGTAGATCGCGCCAGCGTCAGTGTGGCGGCTTCATACGCAATATGCGCATTACGAATACTTCAAAATATTTACTACCAGCCCTAAGTAGACTCCTACGACCTTTCTGACAGCACTCCTCCCAAGTAAGGATCGTGTGCACCTATTTTCAAAATAATCTCATGAAAGGGTATATTTTTGCTTCACAAGTTTCATCGTTTGACAGCATGAAAAACGCTTTTTAGATCTAAAATTTCTCACATTAAATGTGCTCGAATAAGGCTGAATCAGTCTACCGATTAACTTTATGAAGTCCATTAGAAATTTTTGTCTCCGATCACTTATTTTTGGTCTGCTTCTGTAACCGGTTTTTACATGTTCCAGCATTATAGTTCCAACAGTGAACCTACTCGAACCTGCTTTTTTTCCTTCGTAATTTAGACTGTTAATCATTCCCTGTAACTGTTTAGGTTGGCGCATC
The DNA here is from genome assembly GCA_014220935.1 of Platorchestia sp. MABIK. Taxonomy (NCBI): domain Eukaryota; kingdom Metazoa; phylum Arthropoda; class Malacostraca; order Amphipoda; family Talitridae; genus Platorchestia; species Platorchestia sp. MABIK. Next base: position 9,551 of record JACJUY010000463.1, on the reverse strand, counting down.
GAATATGTCTCTAATGCGCTATATGCACTTAGTGGAGACTCTAACTAAAATATAAAATTCAATTTGATCTGATTGTTTCAGCCATAGAATTTTTATAAGTGCAACCTACAATGTGCAACCTACATTCAATCTGTCTTCAACTTTCAAATAATTTCTTCAACAGCATTCAGTTTTTCAAAGTTGTTGCATCAATTATTTATTTATTCGGCTGTCACCGTTAAACCGATTTACTCTCGTTAGATTTTCTAGAATTTGCTGAATGCTTCTATTTCTTCATTCTACATGGAGGTCTTTCCTAAAATTTCATCTTCTTTCAAATCATTTGCACAATCTATTGATAGTCTTCTAAATGATCAATTTTATAAGGCCTTAACTCTCTTTTGTTCTTAAATGATAAGGAAATCCATGTCACATGAGAATGCAGACTTTTGAATGCAAATGATCATAATTCACTATTTGACCGCTTTGACCGCTTGCAATAAAAAAGCGTTTGACAAGATGACTTGCATTATTCTGGTTTAATTCTGATTCCTAGCTTATTGAATACTTTTTCGCGGATATTTTTGAGTTTTTCTCTCCTTCAAAGGCTGACCTGTTACATGCAAATCCTTTTTTTTTCTCTGCGGCTGATTCAAAAAAGAGAGTTATTGCTCCAACACCTTTTCCTACATAAATGACCCAAGAGAGTAAGAGTTTTTGTACCATATAAATACAACCAGGTTACATTGCAAATGACGGGCTCACTTCGTAAACTCATTCTTCACTTCCGTAAAATTATTATGTACATAACATACTTCTTCTCCATGAAGCTTCCACTTCATTTCCAGCAATTCCAAAGAAGATATTTGGCCCGTATTTGGATGCAGATGAACGAATTGTATAAACTTCATTCTGGACGCCAAATACATTCCAGACCTCAATTCTCTAAACTGTTTTACGGCAAATCTATAGCTACCATACACTACATCAGGTGATCATTGCAACACATCGAAACTTACTAATGTTTGATCCTCATTTGTTTCTTTCTTGATCTTCAACATTTCCTACCTGATTTCCCACAAATTCCGTGTTGGGATTCAATGCCTTGAAAGAGACGATTGTGACAAAGAAGTGTTAATCGTGGTCTAGTGGTTAAAAGCATTCGCGTTGAAGGTTCGATGGTTCGAAACCTCTCAAAGTCCGATGTTCGTCCCCTTTGAGAGAAGGAAAACAGTGATGGATAATTCCGATTAAATCCAGAAGCTTGAAATGAGTACGGGCTCGACGGGGGAAAAAAGTCCTCATGTTTTGCATTAATAACAAGGCATTTGAACAACCAATGAATGAGATAACAAGTACCAACTTGCTTGAAATAAAACTTACTTTAAAATATCGTTGTAAACGTTTTCTAAATTTCAGATGGCTGATCCTAGCGACACTGCAGCTTTATGCAACGACGCACGAGGCACTGCCTTCGACCAGGGCCAGCCAGCAGACCTGGACGTAGAAGCCGGGGCTGTCATTGGGGAGGAACCGACCAGTCTGGGGGACGACCCTATCGAGAAAACTGCTGACGGGGAGCCGAAGGAGGAGGGGGAAGAAGGGGAGGCGGCTGAAGGAGAAGCCGCACAAAAACCGACCGAATTTAAAGTTCCTTTCGTGTATCTCATCGTAAGTGATCATTCTGCTGGACGCCAAACATTTTTCCCCTGCTTTACTATACAACCTAATGAGAACGTGGCAACTTTATCTCATGTTGAATAGAAAAAGCTATTTGACGACTGTAGTCAATTCATTTAATGAGGATATAGAGGAATCTCATTCAAAAAAAGACTCTTCGAGGAATATCCAATGTTTAGTGCCTTTGATGAGACATACAAACCAGTATGATACGTTAAATTTTATCAGACATCAATCAGGTTCTTAGACAAGGAATGTATGGTATATTTTCAAATTACAACTATTGAGAAATCATTAATTGACACAGAAAAAACAGCCAACTTGCCTACATTTTTATTTCCCTGTTCATAAACTCAGTGTATCTACATTGTGTTAATCATTTGGACATTAACATTTAGCTTGTTTTCGAGTTGTGTTATGGTCTTCAATTAAACATAATCTTTTGCTCAATCTCCATCATAAGGGATTTATCGGAATAAAAAGAATCCTCTCCAAAATGAAATCATGGTTTGCGAGCCTAAGAGAGGTAATGGTATAGTAATTCTAAGCAAAAAAAGTTCAAAAAATATATTAAACATGATTTCAACGAATTTAACTTTTTCTAGTTCCAGAACTGTCTCAAAAATAGTTGATGGAAAGGAAAAATAAAATTTCTTATTAAGGTTTTTAAATTAAAACTTTTAACTTAAGAATCCTGCACAACGCTGTATATTTCTGCTTGAGTTTTTAAATTTTGAATGTTGCATAAAAATTTCACAAACCTAATTTTTCATCACAATTTTCCGTTCAACCATATCTTCCATGGGAGTAATACTGCAAGTTACAAGCTTCTTAAATATTTATTTCCTACATTTACACGTTTTAATTTTAATTAGTTTCATTGTGGTTAGTAGCTGTAAGTTTGTTGAAGGCTTGAGTAGGTTTTCTAATGCCAACCGATATTGCAAAGGCTCCTATGACACAGAAAATGTGATTGCTCTTATTCCACTGTATGAGACAATTAAAATTTGTCTAAAATTATTGTGTGAACCAATATGGTGCTTCAGTCATTTAAAAACCCACTAGAATATTTCGTTTTCAGATTATCTCTCGATTGCGCAAGCTAAAAAGCAGACAGGTAGTGTTTGGCTCCAACCGATGTCCAAATATTCCCAAAAATTTCGCCTATATTTCTTCCAGTATTATCTTGTTCATGGCTTTTGATAATTCCACCTGGAATTACATGCTCTCCTTTTCTTGACCTTGAATTTCCAAAGGATCCTAATACTAAATTTATCGTAAAAAATGAAAACAATTCATAACTGTCATTGTTCAAATAATTTTAAACAAGGGAATGATTCTAACAATACATTCGCTAACTGGGGGCGAGTTGTTTCAGTTTTAAGTTTTTATACCTCACAATTGATAATAAAACACTAGTTGAAAAATGTCCACTGAAAATGTACAGTACTACATCAGGAAATTGAAACTTTAAAAACTTTTTTACTTGCAATGGTTTCCCTACTTTTACCTTTTTGCCAAAAATTTGTCTGATTTCTTGTAAGGGAAAAATTTAGTAGCTGAACATGCAGAGAACACTAATCGTCAAAATTTTTTTTTATTCTTTAACCCTGTGAGAAACAAATAAAATGAGAATTATAAATTTTTGTTACCACTTTAAACAGATTTACAATGTAAAATAAAATTATAGCATCAAACGTATTCAAGATTAATTTGTTTCTCATTCTAAAAACAAGTTCTCTTTTGGCATGCAAAGTTCTCTGAAGTAAAGTTGTGAAGAATGTGAATCATCAAATTGAGGTTGAACTTACAGCGAACGCCAGAGAAACTGCGGATGCCGGGATTAGTACTTGTGTGTTTGGTGCTTAGAGCATTCCCACTCCCTTTTCCAAACACTCACCTCACTCTGAACTATGCAATACCTCTGTCTCTATCTACAGCTTCAAATGTTTCAAACTCACACATACAATAAGAAAACATTGAAATTTTGGAATTAATTTATTCTTCAAAGTGAAAGCCGGTATTGAATGATCTATTCAGCGCCCATCCGTTGTTTTTCAAGTTATTTTATTGATAAGCGATTTTATCTGTTGACCTAATTTTTACTAATTTAAATTCCAATATTGAAGCAAATGATTTATTTCATATTATCATCAATAAATTAAACATATTTGGACATTTTATCATATATACTAGAGGTGGGGCATTTTCCTGAAAATTTCCTTGCAGAATTGGACTCTAAGATTTTTTCATTATACGATAGAATGACGGACTTCGCCCGGTTTTTTCATTCCTCCTTAGCCTGAGGCCGAGACAATTAGAAAAATTTTAAAGCAATTTCTTCAGGTGTTAATTTTCTCACGCGGGAAAGATTCTCATTAACAAAGACAAACAATGACAGTAAATTCGAATTCCGTCAGCTCCCTTTCACTTCAGAACAATCATTGAGCAAACCCCACGAATTGTTAAAAAAATATCGAAAATCTTACCTAAATCATTTCTGTTGGTAGTATATATTGTCAGAACGCCTAATTCTTTCAAAAAAGTCACACGTTACCAACAAAGGATACATCATTTTCTTCTGCTTTGTGGGGAAGTTTAAACCACACATATTGTCTATTGCTCCATGGCAGTAGCGCAGCCAGGGGGAGCTACGGGGGCCATGGCCTCCCCCCGAAATGTCGAGCTGGGGGCCAGTTTCAATCACCGTTTCAAGTAAACGAATGATAAGATTGCCGATAATTAATGTCTCCCCCCATCCCCCCGAAATTATTTGTCGGGATCCTGGTGTGGAATCACAGATTCCAATTCTGGATGGTAAATTTAAAAGAGAAATCTTAGCACCAAAGACGAAAAAATTGAGTGATAACTTGATTCTTGTGCATGTCATTTCTGCCCAGGTGGAGCCTGGCTGCACGCCTCTGTCGTGCTACTCGGCCATTCTGACCTTCATCGTGATGAGCTGCGGAGTGTTTTGGCTGCTGCTCATCTCTCCGCCTCTCAACGCGAAGCCTTACGAGACGCGCATGCCGTGGCTCGACGACCTGAAGAGTAACGTTTCCGAGTCTCCGGATCTTACTTTAGGGGACCCTTTGGTGTCCGGGTCAGAGCCCAGCAAGCTGGAAGTGGCGAGCTTGCTCGACGCAGAGCCCGACGCTGCCTTGCTCAATGCGGAGGACACAATGGATGCTGAGAGTTCCTTGTCCGGAGACGGAGGTGTTGGTTCAGACATCGTGTCAGCGTTCATGCCTCGCGCGGTAGCGGAAGAAATCAACCAAACATAGTGAACGGTGCTTCGCCTTACTTTTCCCTCCATTTTGTCCTGCATGTTCACGTATGAGTATGTGACCTACAATACACTGGGGACAAAAAGACTCCTTTGAAGTCGCGTGTGAAACCTAACGTTGGTTATGTATTGAGAAAATAGTTTAGATTAAGCGAGATGTAAAGGTGGTTACTCTTTTAATCATAATGAATCTTTTTAATCGCTTTCTAATCCTCCGTGCTGGAGCTCACATACTTATATAGCGTAATATTCATATATGCCTCGGTGCGATTATCGCGATCCATCATCTTTCTTTTGGAAATTATCACCAAGCTCACTACTGAAAACTTTTAATTTATTCCAGATTGACGAATATTGTCTTCACAAAAATTTATCTGAGCTACTGCTCAGAGCTTTGAAAATAATTACACGCACTGAAGGTTTATAAGTTTGAAACGCATTAGTTATGATCAACCAAATCAAAACGACCGCATCTAGGGGTTTTTAACTTTATTCTTTTTTTCAAGTCTCGGTGACAATATTCGTTTCATTGTCTCATTCTTCAGAATTGATGTTTCGGTACCACGAGCACGAGAAGTTCACCTCTTGTGTCTATTTAATATATTCATTGAATTAAATAGATTTACTCGCAAAAACCGGATGTACCATATTCTCGATTTCTCTAGGCTTCAGCATCTTCCATTCTACACAATAGCACCGATGGTTTTCATAATGCAAATATAGAGCACTCATCTATTACTGCTTCATAGGATGCTATTTTAATCAATAAAACTCATTAGAAACAAATCAACTGATTTGGGTTTTAAAAACAGGAAAACATTCAGTACTGATATTATACGGAAACCCTAACATTGGGCTCCATTCTAGTGTTGGCGATTCTGAAGAAACATCAGCTCTTGATTAACAAGCCTGTCCTATTGCAAAGTAATAATGATGGTAGTATTGGCTTACTCAAATATTTTATCACTAAATAAAATGAAATCGACCCATTTTATTTAAATTACTCTAATTTAACTTTAAATTAACGGAAACGAATAATTAATGATATCTCAAAATTAATGCCTATGTATTCCGAATGAAACATGAACCCTTGTCTTAATACGTTTTATCATGAACGACTTCATTTTGGCAACTTGAAAGAGATTAATGATGTGGGCCAAAGTTGAAGATGGAATTGATAAGCTCCATGAAAGACTTCAAAAGTAATGTTGAAATCTTAAAGTTTAAAAAGTGTAAATTAAGTCAATGAATGTAGGGAACGACATCAGGATCTTCCCTATTGCCTCTCGCCCAGTCTAGATAAGTTTGGCAAATCTTCAAAGAGGAGAGCGTTATAAACGCCGGTGACAACATAAGATCTAAGTTTTTTGTTATGACTTTCCATGGGTATATAAAATCTATATTAAAAATAGAGATTTATGCACCAACGAAACAAACAATAATGTCTGAAATTATTCAAATTGTTCGATAACTTCACACAGGATCTAAGATTCGTGCGAGTTGGTTAATTATACCTAATCGTACTTTAGAGCATGCGCACAATCCAGAAATTTTACAGAAGAATCGGTTAACTACAAATGTATCGGTGCTTGACAGGATTTTAGCGACGACAGTGGAAAATTTATTTGCTTAAATTGAAATTAAAGATTTGCTTCGCTACATAACAATGTTTGCAACTGAAAATTCAGTCTCGATGAGCAGATCTGATAGAAGTAATGCTGTGTTCAATACAGCCATCGTCTCTGTCTAAATTTGAACACCGACCTCTCGCCGGAAATCAGAGCTTAAGAAGAAAGTTGCGAAGCGACTGCCAACTCTTTCCCTCTCAGTTTTCTCTGCCATTGCGATGAACTTCCTTAATTTTGTTTTCGGTATTTCACCCAGTTTTCTCACAGGTTTTCACAAACGTACTATTAACGATTCGCACTTTCACTGTGCAATAAGTATTTGAAGCCCTGAGCCTTTTTTCACGATTAATTATGATGTGAATAACTTTGATTTCTCGCCTACGGACATGAAAAGCTCTTGAAGTTTGATCCAGCTACTAAGCAGCTGTGTGAAATTAACAATTCGCAGTTACAAGACGTGGTTCTAACCCATGATGACGGGCCATATATATATGGATTAAGACACCTGTAAAAAATTCCAAGTATACTGTATCGAAAAGCCGATACAGTATAAAAAAACACCGTGAAATTAAGGTAAAGCTATGAAAGAGCACCACGTAATAGTTAAAGCTAGACTTCGAGCAAAGATATTGCGTCATTCGAGCTTCTGAGTCTACTATGAAAGCTTTATAAACGTCTCCACGAGTAGAGTAATTATAAAGTTGTGCTTTACGTGATGTTTCAGCAAGTGTATGACTGTCTGTCAAAGACGTTTGTTTTTGGTTTGCATTTCCAACAATGTTTTTGGTGCAAAATCATGCTAAATCTTGAACTCTAAAGAGTGAACTGAAAGTTTACCAGTGAAAATTTACCGGAAGCAATTTCTGGCCAATTGAGAAGCATACAACTCCTCATAAAGAGGTGGTTGAGAAAACTTCTGTTCACTGCCTACCGATGGCTTTTGAAGACCGTAAGTTCTCAGATATTGCTGTTATATTAGAAGGATCATCATGCCTACATATTAAGGACCAGAACACGCTATTAATATCTTTGACATTTGTTATGATGAGTGCTTCATCTCTTAGCGGTAATACTCGTTTTGTACCAGAATATTATTGTTATCGAGCTAAGTATTTCTAAGGTGTTGACAATTTCTTGGTGTTGTTTTATTCTTTTTAAGATGTCAAAAATAAGCTCACGTTCAAAGATGTAGCTGTTGAATTGATAAGCTGATTTATTAGAGTAATGGTTTTATTCTTTTGATTGGATGCTATGATTGAGTAGGACAATTTTCAGACGTAACACGCTGGTCAACCTCTGGCCAGTAAATATTTCGATGGTAGGCTGCACAACCGCAAGAAAATACGCTTACATCCGAAAGTCACGTCCAGATTTTTCGATAGGGTGGAAAACGATTTGAAGATTTTTTTGCGTTCTCTGAAATTTAGCGAAATCACTACACACAAGAGCCTAAGATCTAGTGTATGAAATGCTGAAAATGTCTCTGATGTGTGCTCACAAAGTTGTGATAAACTTCAACTTCCGAATTACATGTTTCTAATTTAAAAAACTTGTTAGCACGAAATCTTCAATTAATTTGTTATCATGGAGCCCTAAGTACTAGTTACTTGCATTAGAACATTAATTTATTTTGTGATGCCCTACGGAGTAAATGAAAACTGTAAAAAAGAATAAATTGTACAACTTTAAAATTACGAGTACTAACCAAATGTAAAGAATAATGTCAGTATCTAAAAGTATTTTGAGTTTATGAACAGCTACTATTTCTAAACGCCACGTTATTTCTTTTTGCTGCTCATAATGATACTACGCGCNNNCTCACTAGAATATTTCGTTTTCAGATTATCTCTCAATCGCGCAAGCTAAAAAGCAGACAGGTAGTGTTTGGCTGCAACCGATGGCCAAATATTCCCAAAATTTTCCCCTATATTTCTTCCAGTATTATCTTGTTCATGGCTTTTGATAATTCCACCTTGAATTACATGCTCCCCTTTTCTTGACCTTGAATTTCCAAAGGATCCTAATACTAAATTTATCGTAAAAAATGAAAAACAATTCATAACTGTCATTGTTCAACTAATTTTAAACAAGGGAATGATTCTAACAATACATTAACTAACTGGGAGCGAATTGTTTCAGTTTTAAGTTTTTATACCTTACAATTGACAATAAAACACTAGTTGAAAAATGTCCACTGAAAATGTACAGTACTACATTAGGAAATTGAAACTTTAAAAACTTTTTTACTTTCAATGGTTTCCCTACTTTTACCTTTTTGCCAAAAATTTGTCTGATTTCTTGTAAGGGAAAAATTTAGTAGCCGAACATGCAGAGAACACTACTCGTCAAAATTTTTTTTCATTCTTTAGCCCTGTGAGAAACAAATAAAATGAGAATTATAAATTTTTGTTACTACTTTAAACAGATTTACAGTGTAAAATAAAATTATCGCATCAAACGTATTCAAAATTAATTTGTTTCTCATTCTAAATACAAGTTCTCTTTTGGCATGCAAAGTTCTCTGAAGTAAAGTTGTGCAGAATGTGAATAATTAAATTGAGGTTGAACTTACAGCGAACGCCAGAGAAACTGCGGATGCCGGGATTAGTACTTGTGTGTTTGGTGCTTAGAGCATTCCCACTCCCTTTTCCAAACACTCACCTCACTCTGGGATATGCAATACCTCTGTCTCTATCTACAGCTTCAAATGTTTTAAACTCACACATACAAAAAGAAAACATTGAAATTTTAGAATTAATTCATTCATCAAAGTGAAAGCCGGTATTGAATGATCTATTCAGCGCCCATCCGTTGTTTTTCAAGTTATTTTATTGATAAGCGATTATATCTGTTGACCTAATTTTTACTAATTTAAATTCCAGTATTAAAGCGAATGATTTATTTCATATTTTCATCAATAAATTAAACATATTTGGACATTTTATCATATATACTAGAGGTGGGGCATTTTCCTGAAA
>JACJUY010000462.1:219792-233534 GCA_014220935.1 Platorchestia sp. MABIK | reverse complement strand
TTATAGTGGGCTGTGTTATAGTGGGCTGTGTTTTTGTTGGCTGTGTTATAGTGGGCTGTGTTATAGTGGGCTGTGTTATAGTGGGCTGTGTTATAGTGTGCTGTGTTATAGTGGGCTGTGTTTTTGTTGGCTGTGTTTTTGTGTGCTGTGGGGTCGTGTGTTGTGTTATTATCGAGGGCGCTTGGAAAATTTCGTGGGCTGGAAAAAGCAGTCGGCAAAATTATTTGTTCATTCACCAAAAATTAATCATTATCATACTTATGAATAAATAATTGAAAGATCCTACGTTTTCCATTAATTATTTGGGTCAGAATACAATGATAATTCAATTGATGCAAGAATAGATCAAATTTAAACAATATAACTAATAAAAGACGACGATATGAAGAGTTTAATTTGACCGCAACATTAACTGTTAGTAGCATAGTTTTGTGAGCATATGGCTTTCAGTAATCGTTTCATAGAATTTTTTGATGACATTTGAATAAGTTATTCTTGCTCAATCCTTCTTTTCTTCCATGGGTACTCGTACTGAGTCCTGGCAGTGTAAGACTACTTGCAGGCAGGTGCGTTCCAGTCATCGTTCGAGAGTCTAGACTGACACTTGGTGTCTATATTTCATTTGAAATTTCTCTACAATCATCCGTTCTCACTTTTCCTTCAATCAGGACTAAATTTCCGGTGTTACTGGAAGGAAAGGTGCCGCAAAACTGTATAACAAATTGCTCAGTCTATCTCGGTATGATAGAGCGTTAAAAACTAACATGCTGTATGTTTTAATTTGTGAAGGTGAATAACTTTCTGCCCTAACTCAGTGCCCAGCCCATCATGCAATTTTGGCGGGGCTTGTGGGTGTGAATGACGATGAAGAATAATTATTTTTTGCATCCCGATTTGTTCTTCAATATATTCATGAATTTTCTTACGTATGAATTTGTGAATGCCTTGCACAATGAGTGAAATTATACTAATTAAATTTTTTATCATGTATTTTCGAATTATTGGCGATTTTCACAGATGTATGGATAGTTTTAGCTTAATAAGTGAGAAAAATTTTCCTTTTATATTGATGCTGTTCAGGTTTTTTCCTGAAAATTGTATTTTATGTTTTTGTGCTTGTTTGTTATCTTTCAGACTCTATAATTCAATTCTTTGGGTTTTTATACTTGGTTGACAATCCATGTGCTTGGTCAGGTTTGGTTACACAACGGTTAACTTCGACCTTAATTTCGACTATCTTGTTCTTTATCTTTCAACTCTCTGTAATTTTGTTTCCAAAGTTTTAATGTATAGTTGATACTCCATATTAGGGTCAAAGTAAACGATTTATCTCACTTACCCTGTTGTCAATCAATTAAAAAGCATATATACAGAGGGCGTCTCAAAAAATGCACTCACTCTTTGACCGCCCATTAATCATGAATTTTTTTTTATGTAGGTGTTTATTGACATAGACTAGTTTAAAATTAAATGCTTTTGTTATGTTAAACACCATCTTTTTTCGGTTCTCTGCTGTCCTGTTTTTTCAGCACCTACTACTTTCTTCTTCATTTTTGACCTAGTTTCATGAACTTCTTTCTTGTCTTACTGCTTCTATGCTCTTTCTGTATTGATTCCGCGTTCCCTTTACTCCATACTAAATGGTGCCTTCTTCCTTCCTCTCTTTGGATCGCCTTTGTTGCGTATATGGAGGCTTAAACTAACTAATAATCTAATCAAAGATAAGAACAATGAGTTAAAAAGGTCAATTTCTTATAAGAAAACTTGGTTGCATCTGAAGTAAATTACAAAATTACATGGTTACTGATCAGTCAAAGGATGGAAAATTTTTTTTATTACACCCTGTATTTAAGATGTCTGGAAACTGCATTGCAAAGGGAGGGCTGAAAAACAAACACCCATGTTTCTAATAATAGCCGCACTACTGTGCATGCGCTGGTTTTTGAGATAGAGAAAAAATTGAATATTAAAGGGTGTGTGAATAATTATTTCGTGGCTAATTGTACTAAGCGATGTGTCTGCGAAGAGGGTGGATCTTGAGAGAGTTGTTTGATGCGCTAATGCAACACTGAACATACATCCATGTAGCGTTTTTTCAGAGAGAGACGCACCTCGTTTTTTGTCTCTCTGTTGCTGAATGACTGATAATTTCACTGTGTTATTGCGAAGTAATTAGTTATAAGTGATTTGAGCGCGTTCTGAAAATAATTTGCATGGTGGGCTCCGCTCCTCGCAATAAATTTATTACTATTTGTTTCTGAAGCGTCAGAACAGCTTAGATGTCAAGTTTTTCTATTTACCTCATTTTTCTCTCGTGAAAATGCAGTCAACGTGCCGTGCAACTTATTACTTTACAAACAGTGGCCTCTTATGATACTTTATTCTTCAGGCTTCACGTTTTCGATCTTTTAAAATACTTGCGCTGTCTCTTTGTGCAACCTGTGGTTAACGTTACCAACGTAAATTTGAAGCTGCTGAAACTGAATTATTTTACGAATTCATGCTATGAGTCCGTTACCTGGGTAAAATGTAAATTTAACAAGCATTTCCAGTTCACCTAAATAGCTCTTTTGCCCGATCGACGTTTATAAATGATTTTGAAATAGCTCAGAGCGTCTATGCTGAATTTCGAATTGACCCCCTAGAATTGTGCTGCCTTTTGTCGGGCGGAGGCTTCAATCGAAAGGGCTTTAATTGCTCTGGCTGGTCGCCTGTTCCCTGGAAATTTTATTCGGAACATAGCCTAATTTTCTTTCGTCTACTGGGCAGTCCGGATTAGAGTGGTGGGGGTAGACAGTGCGGGTAGACCAGCTCCAGAAACGGTGGACGTCTACATTCTGTCACCCAGAGGCGTCCTCGTCAAGCGGTGGCTGTCCCGCCAAGTGAGTGGCTCTATTTTCCCAGACGTCGGGTGTTGCAATTCGGGATTCTTCTTTGTCTTTTTTTATAAGCTATTAAATGGGGATTATCAGATGTTTGAATTTACTGTTCAAATGTTATCTAATTCACTTCAAAATAATTGTTAATCTTTTGCATAATATTTGTGGTTTGTGAATTTTTATAAAGTAGTAAATGCAGGCATGGAAGAGCTCCACAAGTCATTCTAATTGTAACCACACTCAAGGGGACAAAAATTTGAGTTAAAAAATTCCAGTGACTTCATTTTCAAGAATTTTTCTCTGTTTTAAACTCCTATAAAACAGTCTTGGAGACGAATGGGTAATAAGGTACCACACACGAAGTAACGATTAAATTGTTAGCTTAATTCGCTCGTAGTGTTATTAGCCTATACTTATTACGTGTTACACTAGGTCTAGTAGATTTTTACATGCTAGCTGTGCTTTTATTTGTTAGGAAACTTTTAACTTCTATTTCGTTTGATTATTTTAGTTTTTACAGGACTTTCTCACGAGAAATTCCAAGTGAAAATCTTCTTCATTTAGGGATATCTTACCGCTCTCTAATGTGGAATTTTGATATGAACAAAACTTAAAACAGATCGTGAGAAAAAACTAAAAAATAATGTTAAGTTACTCCATTACTCCTACATCAAGCTAAACGGTGTTTGTATCAGTGGCTTTCATCGTTAATTCGATCAACACTCCTACAGCTTCTTTCATTTTGAGCATTCACTTGTGACGCTGCTGCACAGCTAGGGCGGCTCTTGCAGTGGCATGAATGCCTTAGCAAGCGTTGTGCTTCATAGTAGCACACACATACAAAGCCATCAAGGCGAACTCAAATAGTCCTTTAGAGATGAATTGGTTATGACCCCTTCTGTGCGGGACGTGCAGTGTGGGGAGAGGACGGTGGGGCTGCAGTTCCCCCTGAGCCCCGAGCCTGAGGAGGGGCAGTGGAAGGTGCGTGTTGAGGCAGCCAGCGCAGTCACCGAACACTCGTTTTTGGTCGAGTATTTCTACCCCACCAGATTTGAGGTAAGTAAATACCCCCTCGTGTAATAGAACTTTGATTGGTTGGTGGGCGAAATATCCACCGCGTTTTTTTATTTCTTTGGAATTTTGTAGCTAAAAAAAGCAGATGATACTTCTAGCGGTGTTCGTGAAATTTGTTTTGGTTGATGGTCTTTCAATGTTTGCTAACCTGAGCCAGATCGCTAATGAGTTAGAGTGGTGAGGTGCAAACACTGTGCTTTCCTTCGCTAAACTCTCCGTTGCATGGCGCGGTAGTGCAGACCGGAGAACCCCTGCTAGATATCTTCGTGCTTGGCCCGACAAACTGAATACTCTAAAGAAGAGAATATCCATTGAAGCGGCCGCTTGAACTTCAATCCAATTAAAAGGCTCTCTCGTTGCTGAGGGCATGAGAGCCTAGGCGCCTCTCTCGATAGCGCCGCATCGCCCCGCTCTCGCTGGGGCGATGGACGCGCTCCAGTGTACCCCTGCCTGCCCTACTCATTGCGTCCTGCCTTCATCGTAGCTTCGTCTCATGAAATTCCGGATCTGTTTTTCTTCTTCTGATGAATCTAGTGTTAAAGAAAAGGGGGGATGAAATCAACGAAAAATGAAGCTGCCTCTCAAAGTTTTAATTTCAGAAATGATGTGTGCTGTCTAAATTCACCATGCATTAGGCCTTTTAATTCCGAAATTCTTTTCGAGGTTTTACCGTTATTATTCGTTACTAATGGCGTGAAGCTATATTCGCTGAAAAATAAGTCTTACAATATTTACATTGCAGTCTGATGATGAACGTGCGAAAATGTAAAACCTAAATTTAATTTTAATCAGTTTTCAATTGGTGATTAAAACATTATCAATAACAGGAAGAAAGCATTTGAGGATTTATACCACCAGTAGGTACCATTTGTATAACATCAATTAGTATTTTGTTCATCCAAAATACGTAACAAATTTTATCTTGACCGTGCTGCTTGGATCATCATTGTTTCAAATTTTATCTTCTAGATGAAGTAGCATCTCACTTCTTAGCTGCTAGACTTTTACATTTGGTTACGCCCTTGCTGCCATTGGTGTGCGTAGTCATTGAACTATAGATCACGCCATTTATCGTAAGTGATCTGACGTAAATTATGTATCTCGTTCATTGCTGTTTTTGCAGATTTTCATTGATGTGGTTTTGCTCAGTGTCCGCCTTTGAACCTGATGTTAACTCATGCTCTTGGCTCGTCTTGTAGGTTTCTGTAGATTTATTCAGCGTTATTCTTAGGCAAATATTCTTAATCTTCCTCTAGGTTTACTTAACCTTACCTTCAGACAGTTTGATTCATGCGATTTTCGAAAACTAATCAAGCATCAAAATGTCTGGCCAATATCGTATCAAGTTGGATGATATGATTTGTGTTGATAGCTTGTGGTCCAGCTCATTGTTTTTCTCGCCGGTATAACTCAGCAATTATTCCTTATAAAGGCCATTTTTTAGATTGACATTTAAGATTTTCATAAATGTCAGTTAAGTTCGAGTAACAGTAAGTGAAAATGATAACGCATGTGATAGATGCTGTTACCCCCAATTGTTTTTCCTTCTATTTTAAGTAAGTTTGAAATTCAATTTTAAATAAGAATAGATTTACAATTCGCTGGTCGCTAAGAAAATTTTATTAGCTCTGAGGAAAGTTTCATTTCTACAATGCAACAGGTGATATCATTTCCTTTTAATCTGAATATTTTATGACCTTACGCCTCATTATAAAAACTTCTCGAAGCCGGTAGTTAATTACAGAGTTTTTGCCTTTTAATGAAGAGTATCGCGTGGAAAAGAGTGAGATGAAATCAATGGGATAGAATTCTCTCCTTCGAACATTGAGAAAGAATAGAATGTCGCGAGACTAATGGAAACACGACCATCTACCTCGCAGCATAGCTATTTAATGCATCTTAAATTCCCTGAAGTGAAAATCAGATGCGTATAAATAGGTAAATCAGGAAGTAAACCTTCAGATTCAATCAGAAGTGCCTCAAATGTCCCGAATTTTCCATCTGAAATAGTTATTCAGTAAAACGAGGCCGTACAAGTGTTGACAATTTCGAAAACTGTTCATTGCGGTAAATGTCCGAACTCGTTTGAAATAATTGAACCATCACTTTGTAATTTGTTACTGTATTGGTTACAGTACTGTTTATCGGAATATCGATTCCCGTACGTCAAGCGGTCGTTCGCTTGACATAACTTGTTCTTTGGGATTTTCGTGGTGCTTGAAAGCTATCTTGAAACCCAGGCTCGAAGGTTTAAGTTATAGACATATTTTGTGCCCTTAGTAACTGCGGGATGTACGTGCTAATACTAATTGTTCCAGCTCTCTTCTCATTAAAATACATATACGGAGCATTCTGAACATTATACCACGTGGGTCAATTTTTAATATAAAGACACTTCTCACCGAAAACGAGTGTCTCTGCTTTTGTGAGCCAGAGACAATTGGTACTGAGGGAGATTGTAACGATATCTGAATCTGCCATCGTGCTCAATTTCTGTCTGATGACTGATTTCTGGCTTAGTAATAACTACTTATTTGTTACTAGGACTCATAATACATGTATAATAGGCTTGTTCGTAACTTTTTTCGTGTAATGCTTTTGTCCTGTACTTACTTCAGTAAAAATGTCTTCATATATTCCATTAGGGGAATTTATTTTTGTGCTATACTGAAAAAATCTGTTTTTTTTTATAAGCGAAAAAGGGAAGATAGGCGTTCAAAATCTGAAGGTTAGGTTGAACTTCCTTTTATTGAAGTAGAATAGGTTTTTATTTTGCTTAGAACCATTTTCAATCGATTCACCTCTGTCCAGTCCTCAGCACCTATTCCCTTCTTATTTGTTTCTAATCATATTTCATAAGCTTCTTCTGCATTTTCTGTATGCGCTGGGTGTGAGGCTTGATACCTTCCTCTCATAGGAACACCGTTGATTTGGTTAAACTATCTTATGTTATCGTATCATACATACGATGACTATGCACGCGTTGTGCCGAATATTACCCTTCTTTGTTTAACAAATATCCACGTAAGAAACAATTAAACTTGAAAGTAATCTGGTTAGCTGTCGATGGATCAGTAGAAAATTGATGATTAGATTAGGAAAGGTCAAGTTAGGCTACGATGTTTAAGTTGAACAAAAGTGATGGTGAATTTTTACAGGGTCTAGCTAGTACATCAGTAATCCTGGGCATTCATGCCGTTTTAAAACAGTAGGATGCGAGGTCCCTTGTTTATCGTTTACTGAACTCTCTTTGAGTGCAATCAACAGAGAACATGGCCTTGCCCCTCCTGCATGCTTCGCCCGGCCGCCAAGCGTGTATTAAACGCCACTCATTTGTCCCATCTGTCTTGTTGTGGAGTTTAATTACAAGATTCCACCTCCCTCCGGCCCTCCACTGACTGACCAGCCACCACCCCACCCGCTACTCTGCCCTGATCTTCTAATGTATTGTGTTTTTTTCCCTGTATTCCCATTTGGTTTCGATTTATAACTTTTGCCTTGTGTACATCGTACTTTGATTAGCGTACATCGTACATGAATGGCTTTTGAATATTTTATTTAGATGTGAAATACTCTTTTCGACACAGTTAATTTTTTCGCCGCATATGTTCTTCGTCTGCTACTTTCATGTTGCGACTACAGGGCGATCATTTCGGCTTTCGTGAGGTTGTTCACGATGTTCATAATTTACTTCCCTTAACACCCGCCATCACTCAAGCCACGCCTCTTCTTCAGGCCGGCAAAAGCCTCGTCTCTGAGTCCTTCTGAATGAACCGCAAGATTGAAGTTGTTTTCTGAACCGGATTTCGGATAAACTTGTGGTTTTTGCTCCTGTGCAACTTCGCAGTTGTTTCTCGCTCTTCGTGTTGATGAAGTTTTTTTTATTCTTTTCGAGAGGATTATAGCAGAGTGAGCTGCAATCTCGAGAGTTTTTCTCCCAGAAATTGAGGCCAAGTGAACGATTGCGGAGCTGTTCCCGTGTTCGAATTATTTTTGGTATTTTCAGAGGAACAACGCCTGATCACTGGAGTATTTTCTTTACATCTGAAAATGTCTCCTCTAAAAGTGGCCTCCTCTCTCCAATTAGCACTCGTGAAATTTTGAAAGCAATTTCCTATCTTATCTTCAGAACTGATAGCTCCGAAACTCATCATTGCACTAACGCAATTATTTTTTCATGTATCTAAAGATCGACGGTTATCCTTATTGTAGGTGGACGTCCAGGTGCCTCCATTCATTTCCACCGACTCAGCTGTGCTCGCTGGAGTGGTGTACGCCAATTACACATCGGGAGCTCCCGTGTCCGGGAACATAACAGTTAGAGCTTCCGTGAGATCTCTGTTGCCTGACCATCCCCACTTACACTTCGCTCCGGACCCTACGCTGCTCATGCCAGTCACGTCTGTGAGTGGAGTTTTCGCAAGAACAGTAAAAATTAAACGTGAAATTTTTGTTGAGCACATCCGCCACCTTCCATTAAATGTGGTTCGAATTAAAAATGTACATTTAATTGAATTCCCATATTGTTCATGTTTCCTTGGTCTTTGTTTATCAAATGCTAAGCTAGATTGGTTCGAAGTGTTGTGAAAATAGCTCCTATTTTATTCCGTTTTTAATACTTCGCGTAATTCTTATTGACACGGTTTCAAAGTCTTACAAGAAACTGGAAAAAAAAATATTTTATCGAGATTTTGACTTTGTTGTCTGAAAAATTTTATTCCAACCATGTTTTGACTAGAATTTTTTTTTTGGTTTCAGTTCTACGGGTCGTTCCCGTTTAGATTCCACCTGTCAGATCTCGGCGAGCTGCTGCCATCAGGCGGCCTCGAGAACTCTGAGGTGACAATCAGCGCTCACGTCGGGGACATGATCTGGAACATCATGCAAGACGGCTTCTCCAAGACCAGGATCATTGAAAGCAAACTCCGGCTCAGATTTTTAGGAGACTCTCCTCATATTCTCCGACCTTCCATGCCTTTCAAGTTTTACGTAAGCTGATTTACCCGTAACTTGAATTACTGGGTTTTTTATAACTGAATAAACTTTCATTATTTTATGGACCGCTCTACAAACGGATGTTTGTCTGAATAAAATACTAATTGTAGTGAATTACAATTAAATTTGATTTCAGTTTCCTTTACCGACGTCGCCTTAGACATTATTTTCATTCTAAAATAAACGAAAACTCTACGTAAAACAACTGATACAAATAATATTTCTTTTCCTGGTATTTATCACAGTGTTCGGTGAGCTTTATGAGCTCGTTCTGGAAAACTCATCTCTTGTATTTTCTGGTGTAAAGCTGGCGGCGACGCAAGGCTCCTCAGCACAAGTGCCAGCAGCGCGTTTGTCTCGGCACCGCTTGCTCGTAACTCCCGAAGTAACCTTAAGGAACGGCCGGCGTCACAAGTTACACCCTCGTACGGTCAAACGACTCTATCACGACCAGGCCATGTGGACCGCTGAAGTGGACCTGCACGTCGAGCTCGGTTAGTGCCAGGCTTGTCTTTACGGCCCGCTCGTCTCGCTCTATTCATTAAACGGTAAGAGTTTTCTGGCTGCTCGAGGAAATCCGCTATTACTTGCCATCGGCAACGTGGGGCCTCCTTGAAAGGTGACTTGAATTATTACTTGAAAATTTACCATAGGTTCAAAAAGCACTAGATAAGTTGGAATTTCACGATCTTAATTTTTCGAAAAATGTCGTGAAAATTTTGCTATTACAATGGCCACGTGACTTAATTTTTTTATTCTTTAATGTGCGAGAGAAACGAAGGTAATACTTGTATTTCTGAACCAAAATGTAGGGGTTTTCGTGATGCGTGTGTCAAAATAAAATTATTTTCGTGGTGTATGTGCCAAAATATAATGGTTTTCCTGGTGTATGTGCCAAAAGATAATGGTTTTCCTGGTGTATGTGCCAAAATATAATGGTTTTCCTGGTGTATGTGCCAAAAAATAATGGTTTTCATTGTGCCTGTGCCTAAATATAATGGTTTTTACTCATAAAGATTGATGTCTAGCCTTTTGCACAATCTCAAAATAAAATAAAAAAGCACATTTGAGAGTGACTGTCCTTGCATTTTTTTTTGATAGTTTTTGTGGTGCATGGGAAGTGTTGATGTGACCCTGGCATAGCCGAGGTTCGGCCGAGCGTCAAACGTAAGAGAAGTTTTTAATTGGCCGAGACGATGAAGTTCCGTCCACGGTGCTGTCGCCGCTCTCGAGTGGGTCTTTGAAGGCGGTGGTCTCTCTTGATTGCCCTAAGGGAAGACAAAACTGATGCTCTAATTTATCAAACTCTGACAGAAGAGAACAACGATCAAATTTACCCTCTGAGGGCAATGTTTTTCAAATTTTGATCGCTGAGTAATTTTCAACGTTGTTTTGGGGACCAAAATACTTTTTTACTTCGGCTCTTCTTATTGATCGAAACTCAGGCTGCCTAATCAACTTCTAAAATTTCTGTTAAGTATGAAAAAAGAAGAACATCTCTTTTGTGAAAGTATGTGAACTTTTGATCGTAAAGTTATGAAATTCAGAATTATTTGCAGTACATATGTCGAGGAGGATCAATATGTTTTGTAGTGTGACTATAATTATTCTTTTACTGTAGTATAACAACATCTCTCTTTTTATGCTGAACTATTGCTCTAGAGTGCAAAATTTTGTCTTTGCATATTGCGACTTGGAAAAATTATGATATTAACGGACTCTTCAGTTCAGCAAGTACCCTTTAACATTTGTGAGCAAAAGGAATATCAATCTTTTCTTACTTTTCTCGGTCGCGACACATTGAATTTGGAGATATTTCGAATGAAATAATTCTTTTGGTATAGGAATTAATATCTCCTCAAGTTCTCATGAATTTATTTTTCATACGACCAAGATCACTTCAAACCACTGCAAACAAACACTGACCTTAGCACCTTTGATTAATAACGCTGGAGTTTTCATTACGCCATGCAAATTTAGGAGGCTAACAGACTTTACTTGGCCGTTTGTAATGTTATAAAGCACCATAAGAAGTGCGAGGCCGATTTGAACCAAGCACAAATTGTACGTGATCAAAGTTGTGCAGCTGCCAGTATTTTAGGTCAAATTAGTTTGTTATTTTCATAGAGAAAAAAAAAGTAATGGGCACGTATTTGAGGAAATTTAGTACTTGTTTCATTTCATTGGCCAGATGGAATGACAACGAAAAAAGCAAGGCCTATTCAAGCATGATTGTATCGCTGTTAAATAGAAAGGAAATGCATTGCAAATACAATGTTTATTTTTGTGGTAGAGAGCATTTCTGCGTTTGCATTTGATGTGCAAATGTGTATTTCTATCTGATGACTAAAAATAAGTTCTCTTGATAGCAGCAAGTAACTGCGTTCCTTGTTTTACTACTTTCACGTAGGGCGCACTCAAGAAGATAGTCTTTCAACGTATGTACACCCCTCCGGAGAATGCAAATTTTGTATCTATGGGAATTATCGCTCCTAGGGGAAAGTGTGAGGTTCCGAGCCGAAGATTTGGAATGCTTTATTTGTTGAAGTAGAATAAGTTTTTTGGTTTGTAACAGACCATTTTTTAGGCTCATGGCGATTCCGCTTTTCAGCACCAGCTACTCGCTTTTTCAACTTTTGAATAAAGTTTCATGAGCTTACTATCTAACTTGCTGTTTTTATGCGCAGGGATTCTCGTGTGCGAATTCACTTTGTGCGTAGATTCCTCGCTCCTGTAGCCCTACAATAAATGTTACTTTCCTCTTCCTTCACTTTGAAACACTTTTTTATCGTGGTTAGAGATGCTTAAAACTAACTTGTGTAATCCAGTAGACTTGGCGCTCTTTGGAGGGCGCGTCGGAAACCGAAGCTCCACCCACACCAGCAGCAGTTTAGATACCGTTTGCCTTTGTCAGTATGGTAGCATAATTTCGTTTATGTGTTTTGCTGTATTTTGTTTGTTAGAACTACGTAAATCTTTTTTTCGTTTTAACTTTTCTGCGAGCTATGTCAGTTAAAAAATACTTTTTTTACTGAAAATAAGAGAATTTCAAATAACATGACAAAACATGAATATTCACATAGACATTAAAGCCCAGTCTTTATTTTATTTCTAGCTGACTACGAAGTGGAAGCTGAGGTTGCGACGCTGTCGCTCACAGCTGAGCTGAAAGAGGCAGCAGGAGGAAAGGCGTACGCCAAGCTTGTTGCGATCACCCATCACTCACCCGGCGGCAGGTTCCTCCAGATATCTACTTCGACATCAGACCCACAGGTAAACCGTCTTCAGTTAGATTCATGTGATGGGTGATGTTTTGAATCACAGTTAGTGATATATTTTTACGAAAGTTAGCGGTTACAGAGGTTAAATTGCTGAGGTTAAATGTAAATTCTCAACATTGCTCAAGATTTAGGATGTTCGAATGGATGGTTTGTCACTGATATTCTGCTTGCATTTCCGGTTGAACATGTTTGGTGGTCAATGCATCGTCGCATGCAACTGTGAAAAAAATGCTCTCATAGCTCACAACTCACAATACAGGTTTACATCAATATCAAAGTCAAGTTATTTATCTACAAAATCAAGTAACACTTTACTTTTATTCTTTGCTCATTTGTAAGCGACTCAAAAGTCGCTTCTATGATTTGCATAATTTCATTCAACAAGCTTAACCTTATTTGAATTGACTTGACTAGCTTATATGAATATTATTTTGTACTGGAAAATTAACTTATCTTCTTTCTTAAAATTTTTGTTATCTCGTTGCCCCGTTTCTCTATTCATATCTTTGCCTCATTTCATAACCATATTTTCTCTTTCCATTTCGTAGATGCTTCATGATGCTAAACTGGTTCATGGCTGTTGATTATTTAGGTCAATGCGTTTCAATTTTCGCGGACTGGCCTGAATTTGCATGCACTTTCCGTTTATGCTGCGCACTTGCAAGTATTTCCCTCAGCAGGACCAACGTTACCAAACTAATTTGCTTGATCCAATTTTGCGACGTCCCCCCGAGACCCGCCTTGCTTCTGAAACAAGACCTTCAATTCGATATTGCTCTCCCCTCTCCCTCTCCTGTCATGCAACCAACAGGCAACTGACGGATGAATGCGTCTGTTGAGCTATAATATTACTTCTTTTTATGCGAATGAACTGAAACATTCAGGATATTCGTAATAACTGAGACGGTTCGTTTTATTTCGAATTCTTTTAATATTTTGAAATAAGCTTAGCTTGCTTTTAATTGGGGAGTAATTCTATTACAACCAGTGGCTTACAATCACTGGGCAAAGATATGGTAATGATTATTTGCGTGGAATTGTTAACGATAAGGCAAAGAGAAAGCAACAAATTGCTGTTAACATCTAGTGTAAACACGTGTGCAACATTTCCGCGGTTATTTGAATTGAAAAATCGTTATTATTTACGTTTGACGAGCATCGACTTTTGAAGAGCAGTCACAAATGAGAGTAAAAATACTTAAAATGAATAATAAATTAAACTGTGCGTAATATGTCAGAGTGGAGATTATTTGATCCAGTGATGAATAGTGTAAATTCCGTTCAGAGTTAATAGATTTTAAGTTTTCTCCGTTGATTTTGTATTTTCTACCTTCGAATATGTAAATAATAATGTCCCTAATTAGTTTAGAGCATTACTGTCAAAATTTGGCGCAGCTGTTTTCGTCATATAGTGTCAAGTGTGGTTCGTTAATTTTAAAGTTTTCGAATACCAATCATAGCTTGCTCGCGAACAAACTTATCTTTGAATATCTCAAATGCTTTAACTTAGTCT
>JACJUY010000462.1:195410-212541 GCA_014220935.1 Platorchestia sp. MABIK | reverse complement strand
CTTTAAATAAAGTCTAGTCTAGGATCATGGATCGAAGTTTGAATTCATTTTCATAGCACTGAAAGAGGTCGGTGGTTTCCCTATTTATTGTAATGAACTCGCTGACTCTAGGCTTCGCTCTTGTTTTATGTATGAGTAATTTCCTTTCGAGCGGGGCTGGAAAAGGCGCTATTGGCTATTCTTTTCACATGGTTGCCGGAATTACACCGTCACTCAAGAGCCGGCTCCATTCTTTTAGTGGAACTCGCCTGAGAAAGCCACCACATTACAGCTCCAAAAGAAAATGCAAATTTCGGCATCAACATGTAAACGACGCCAGATATCTTTGCCTTATCTACTTTTTCTTTTTGAGGATTTTCCCGTATGCATTGTAAGGCTAGGCCCGGGCTTTTGCGAGATCTATTCCGGACACGTCGGCTCCAGCCTTTCTTGATGAGTGCTCTAGAGAAAACATGCCTTGGAGAAGTGTTTCTGGCTTCCTCGTAGGAGCTTGGGATTGAAATGATAAGAGACTGCAATGAAAGCCTTGCCGCCATATAGTGTCTTGCGTGGATGTGGGGATTTTGCTGCGGCTGAGCGCTCTACCTTGGCAAGAAATAATAGACTCAAGTTATTATTATTCGTTAACAAGCCATTTAATATATTTTAAGGCTTGCTAATATATTTATTAAACACATGAAGGAACTCCTTGCCATTGCCATCATCGTATTGAAACAGTGTTTGTCCTCCGTTTTATTTCTTACCTTCATAGTTAATAATGTTCTCATATAATCGCTTCTATAGCAATTTTCATTCGTTTGAAATTAAACCCATGATTACTGCTGTTCTATTTATTCTAATTTTTATCGAATGAATTTGGAACTTTGAAGTGCTTGATGAGCAGTTACGTGCCTCTGATTGATTGCGTTTTATCACCCTGTAAAGCTACTGAAAGACTAAGTCTCGGTTGAAGTTGGGATGCAGTCCAGGACTTTGGGTGTCGAGGTGATGAGAGGTCTAAAATACACTGCAGATGCATCACACTTAGCCATCAGGTCCCCGCGGCTCACGCGTTGATGCTGCAGTAAAGAGACAGGGACGAATTGAGGCAGTCAAGAAACTTAAAGGACTAGACATTGTTGTCGGGTATAAAAATTCGTCAGTTTTCATCGTAGATATTTTGGAATCTTTTAATTATAATTAACTTCCTTTCAACACATACCGACAGCATATAATTTCAAACTCTGACTTCATTAAGATTTGACCTGAATCAAAACTCATAAGTTTCAAAGGTTCATTGCAAGAAGGTCTCATTCTAATGGAAAAATTATAATGTTTAAATAAATTATACACTTCAGATGCGTTAAAACCTCGAAGGATCAATTTCATTCTCTAACCTAAATGATAGTTAATTGAATGCCATAAAACTAGTTCAATAGATTCAGTTTAGTGCCGGGAATATCGTCGTGTGCGACAATTATCGGCTACTTATGCTTTGAGAATTGCTTCCCCACGCCTCTGGCGCGGCCGCAGTAATTGGCATTTGCATTAATGCTGAAGCATTCTTTGTTGTCGAGATCATGATGAGCTTTACAAATTGTGCATTTTACACTCGTGTCAAATGATATAAATTTTGATACAGCAAGACATTCTACTGAAGATATAATAATTGGGGATCAATATATGAAAATTATTCATAAAGACCGGGTGAGGAGAAAGACAAACAGTTTTGTAAAGCTCTGTGCCATCAGAAGTTTACTCTGTCCAATATAATTTCGATGCAAAATGAGTGCGCTAGAGCAGTTTTCAATTGGTAAAAAGTGTTAGGCACTGTGAAAAGTTCACTGTGGCATAATGTTGTAGATATTTTCTATAATATGAATATTTTTGAACCCAGTAATTGATTTGATCCATTGAGATTCCAACTCAATTAATTCGCTAATAACGGCCTCAGGTTGCTTTATCTTGAATTATTGAAAAATCCTTAGTTTGAAAATTTTATTTCCGCTGCGACGGATTGTGCAGCTTAACGATTTTTATCATAAAAGTCCGGAGTTGAATATACCGGACAGATTCCGAGTCTAAATAAGGGTCAGAAAAAACTTTGAACTCGATTTTTTCTCACGGCGAGTGGAGAGATAATTGTTATTCGAATGTAAATTATTTACGTTCAAGTGTTTGTGGAACTGAGTGCCTGTGTTATTTTTTGGATTACTGAATATTTTTAGTTGAATTAAAAGTTGAGCTTATTTGTACAGTGGAGAACAAAGACTTCGTTCCTTGCTGTATAATACCGGAAAGACTTAACGAAAAACATGGATACAATTATGGAAACAGTTAGTAATAAATGAAGTAGGTTGTAAAGGGAAAAATTAAAATCAAATTACGCAGATTTTTCGGTGGGGGTAGCAGAAAACAGTGTTGAAATTGAAATTTTTAGGTAAATTAGTTTTCTTATAATGCCTTCTAGAATGTTGAAATTTTTTGTCCTTTTTCTTAGAAAAATCTGATGAAAGTCATTCAAGTTTTAAGATTAATCTTTTTTTTGCCAAAAGCTAGCTATAACGGAAAAGGGTTCCTCAACTCTTCGAGATGCTGAACGCTCCTTTGCATCTTATTCTCATCCAGTGTAAATTCTATATTAAAAATTAGAATGCAACTGTTTTTTGAGTTCTATTTTTGTACTGTTCATTGCCAAGGTTCTGAGGGAGATGACTCGATCAGAACGCAATCACGGCGACAAGGGATCAGTGCCGTACGTTCAGGAGTGGAGTGCTGTGTGGAGCGACACTGAGGAGCTCGTCAGGTTGCCGCGTTCCTCGCTCGGTATCGACGCCAACGATACTTTCTCGTAAGTTCCCTGAAGGACCATTGTTCATTTCAATTTTCACTCAAACTCGTCATTTCTTGAGAAAGAGGTGAATTCATTCGCGTTTGGGAGAGAAATTTTCTCGTACTTAAATCTTTCGAAAATTAGTTTGATGTTTTTCTCTTGAACTACCACTCCTCAACGTAACAAACTCACTACCAGCCTGCACCGGTATCGGTACGGAAATTTCATGTTGGGCAGTTTTATGCGTTGTTTTCCTAGTTTTCTGAAACCAACTTACAACGGAACTATTTTGATCTCACTATTCGCTATTGCACTGTCACTGTGTGTTCATGTCATAGATAACTTTGTTATCTCTTGAAGTTCGACTTTATTCAATGGTATGACCGACTCTACGGAGGAAAAAATATTGTCTCTAACGTCAAATTCTTTCGTCAGTTTGGCAGATGTTCTGGTGCTGACGGATGCAAATGATTGGTCAGCAAACCCCCCTTGTCAGGACCCCCGTCAGCTGCCCTGCCTACTGTCAGGCTGCTACTCCGAGTCAGCTGCGTGCGACGGCCACTGGGACTGTCCAGACGGACTGGACGAGCGCATGTGTGAGTGAATTTTCTTCTCGTTAAATGAACGCTTGAACGCCATTGCACAAACTGTCTGTGATATTGATCTGAACGTCATGTCAGCGAGAGATCAAATTTCTCTTCTACCTCCCACTTACCTTGGTAATAACAGCGTTCGGGCCTATCTAAAAATGTCGCAATTGCGTTATTTTCATCAGAATCTTCCCTTTTGAAGAACTACAATATCTCAAATTATTTCATGGCTTTAAACGATGACTGATGTTATTTTTTATGCGTAATAATTCAGACCAATGTTGTTTTAAAACGATGCCAATATATTTCTCGGAATGTTAGATTAACTTGATCGGAAAGTAGTGTTTAGGAAAACTGTGAATTACCATGTGCCCTTGTGATGAAACGTGCTGACTATTTGAAATGTGGATTCTAAGTGTTGTTGGATTCTAAGTTGCATTCTCATGTAATGTGTTTTAATGATAATTGAACATTATTTCTCGTAGTTAATATTCTTTGAAACTTTTAGAACCTAATAGAAATTTTTTTATAGGAGGGAAACTTTTTAATGGAATTTGATCATTTTGATGGTTATTTATTTGAACATTGCAAGTAACCTGAAAATGCTGCTGCAAGAGTTCCACAAATATCAGTCGCTAACAGTTAAAAAACGCTTAGAGAACACAAATTGCATGTTGCCGAGTATCACTTTTTGAAAACGTGATCAGTGAGTAGTTTTCTGATAGCTATCATTTGCTATTTGTTATTTGATGTTTCTTCAGAAAACTCTTCAACAAACTGATGTTTGTTACTAAGGATCTCATGTTTTCTAGACTTCATATATTATTAATAAACTCCCGTGTTTAATTAAAGCCGGTTATTATTAGGTGTGCCTTAATTTGAAAATTTGTTTAAAAGTTCATGAAAACTGTTCATTTATATTTTTCACAAAATTTGGTTATAAATTCGTTTCCCTCTCTGCCTTAGTGCAGAAAGCGACACATTTTTCAACGACCTAATCACGTCTTCCTTGTTTTCCTGTTATAACCTACTAACGGGCCTGAACTTCCATCCAAATTCAAGGGTTCATGCGGCCACTCTTTTGCTTGATCTCTGAAATGCATATATGTGTGTGCAGGATTGACTAAAATGCACTGAAAATTGTTGAAATTGTAAATTAACAAATGCACATTACCTATAGGAAATCTATCTGATTTAAATAGATTATATCATTCTACTGCTCTCATGAAGCTTGTGATGACCATAGCGATAAATGTTTACTGTTCTGTGATGAATTTAATAGTGCGGTCTCATTTGAATAAAAGTTCGATGCTTGGAATATTTAGAATTAAGCGCAATTATCCAAACCTTACGAAAATCGACATCATTATCATCAATTTAAAAATTTCTATGTTCATTGTTGAAGGAATCACGTCTTCATATTTTCTCCGCTTTTTTATTAACACGTTTGATATACGACCCATCGATAATTCGTGTTTAAGTTCTTCCTGCTGCGAAATTACCCACTTATGAATCGTTTAAATTTTTTTACTAACCTTGTAAGATTAATGGTATTTGATGGATCCATGAAGTTAATGTTTGGAATTCATAAAATTGCTAACAACTTTTGACTTTAAATTTGAGTTGAACATTGAATTTTAGTTAAACCCATCGGGGTCAACATGTCAAGGAATTCTCTCTCTATTATTTTCAGCAATTTGTTAGATTATTACATGATGATGCTACGACGGTGTCATGACATTGTGGACTATTTTTCCCATATTTTCAAGACATAGTGGTAATTTATTTTATCACCATACCACGACGATTGAAAATGTCAACATTTATACACAGTCATCACATCCTTTCACACCGACTTTGAGATTTTCTGACCATATTTTGAAGTTACTTTGCCACTATTCCATGCTGATGGGTGCGACTATTTGATGACGATGGCGCGGCGACATGCCCCCAGGTGACCGCACGACCCCTGGCGAGGCGGACATCGGCCAGTTCCTGCTGTCGAGGCAGAAGCGGCTTGCGCGTCACGTGGCGCCGCCGTGGCTGTGGCAGCACCTCAGCATCAACGAGTCCGGCATGGCTTCCGTCACCGTCTTGAGGCCGCAACATTTCGCGTCGCCTCTAATTCTTTCCGGCTTCAGTTTGCACAAACTCAAAGGCTTGAGCTTACTGCGGAAGCCTGTACTGGTGAGAAGACTTGCTGCAGCCAGTTTGTTTGCTGTTATATTCTAGTGACTTTAGAAGTTTGTCACTACAGAACGAAGTTTATCTTTAGAGTTAGATTTCAAAGCAAATCCTTTGACGCTTATTTTGATTTGCACCTTATTTGGAAACAAGGCTTTTTGCTCTTCGTTTACCTTATATCAATTTAATTTGTGATGTTTACACTATACCTACCGTACCCGTTGTACATTATTCTATGCCAAACTTGCAATTATAACTTCCTTTTCCATATTTCAACATTGTTCTCTACTGAGTATTATTTCATTCGCAGCTAAATTTTTCTCAAAATGAGTTTAAAGGAGGTTAGTTCAATCTTCTCATCATTGAAATAATAACTTTTGAATTTTTCCACCACGTCAGTGGGCGGACGAAGACTCGTTCCAGTTGCGCGTTGAAGCCCCTGAGCGGGCTGGAGCGTGGGAGCATGTGGGCATACGCGTAACGGCGCTCAACAAGCACGTGGAGGACGTGACTGCTCACATCACACTCGCGCACAGCACCGACTACAAGTTTGTTGCGCTCGAGGACTTCGACGTCACCGGCGTGAGTATTTGATCCATACCATGATTTTATCTTGACTGGCATGCGTCAACTTCTCATACTAGTGCTCGTTTAGGCGCGATGAAATAGGGAGAACCATTCTATGATACATTAGTCGAATGCCGCTCTCCTCTAATCATTGCGTATTTCATAAGTTTGCTTAACAGTGTTTGGGTATTATTTGGGTAATATTTATTGTAATATGAACCGTGGTCTTTCGGCAACCATTTACCTTGATGCCCACATCATTTTGCAACTCGTGAATTTATGATCTGTGTTTGCTCTTGACTGAATTTTTATTCATTTAACACTTTCACTCAGGTATACGAGTTATTTAGTAATTGTGTTATCAGGTTTTAAGCATCAATCTCTTCCAAAATTCCGCTGTAAGTCCCTAACTAGCGTTGTCCTCTTCGCAAACTTCATCAAAAGCTCAATAGTTGGAATGCAAAAGGAAAAAGAATCTTTGGAATTTTGCGGAGCAGTTTGATAGATACTTGCACTGCATTACAACAATCTTACGTACAGCTATTTGTTTAGCCCTTAATCCCAATTGATTTCGCAATCGCGCAAAACACATTTCTGACCAGTTCGAGAGTAAGCAGCTGCACCAGCGCCGTCGCTTCGCTGAAGGGGAACACCAACACACAATCCACGTGGGCGGCGGCGGCAGCATCACGCTCTACCTCCCCATCGTGCCCTTCAAGCTCGGGGATGTAACTGTGCAAGTCACTGCTGTTATTCCCGGCAAGAAACTACGGGCTCAAGTCACCATTCGAGTCGAAGTAGGTGCTTCGGAACAGTTTTTTGATTGTGATCATCAAATTGAAATACGTACGTGCGTAGTGATATTTGGTGAAATAGAGGACATAAGAATGAGGTCAACTTTGTATGTTAGACGTGTGAAATATGCACGGATTTTAACTTAGGGGCACAGAATGCGTACGCATGTACAACGCGCAAAGATGTCAGCTCGAATTAGTACAACGATTTGGAGTAATGTTTTTTTTTTGTGACGAAATTTATAGCGGTGAGTAACATTCATAGGAGTTCTCAAGCTGTTTTATTAGAATTAATTAGTGAAAATAGACTTTATTATTTTCTCAGGTATTGTCAGTTATGAATGGGATGGCAATATGTTTTCATTTCGTCATTTCGCTTACTTCTTTTATTTTAATTTTATCACACACCTTGTGCTCATGGAACAGGCGATGGGTGCAGCGCAGCACCACCACACATCTCTGCTGGTGGACCTGAGTAACCGCCCTTATTACTTCACTTTTCTGGACATCAACATCCCTGCTCTTGGAAGCTTCGTTCCGGGCTCAACTCGAGCTACCATCGCAGTTTCTGGAGATACAATCTGCCCCATTCCGACGCTTAAATTAGACAGGACCCGTATCTTGGACAGACAGAGAATAGCGTCACCAACGGCGAGCACAACGGCATCTTTGAACCTTCCCACTGTGAGCAAATTGGGACATTCGCTGCTCTGTTGAATCTCGGTTGGGAGGAAGGCTAACTAGCGGAGCTGATATTTGATCGTTACGTGATGTGTAAAGTGTGTTTTAGTCCATGCGAACTCGAAATCATTTATTGGTTTTGTATCCCTTAGAGGCAATTTGAATTGTTGATTAATCTTACGTCTAAATACTGCTTATTTTTTCTGCATGAAACTGCTAATGAAATCTGTTGAACGGATTTGGGTGCTGATGGTCAATGTGTAGAGCATCAATACAGTAGCTGTCATCGTGTCAAATCAAACAATGATGTTTTGCTTTTAACTATTTTTCTACAACTTCGGTTTCAAGTTGGTGAAAAAACTTTTAGAACCCAGACAGAATTATGGCTTACGGTATTGTGTTTTAGCATTTTTATTTTCAAGCAGAGTAAAATAATCAATTGCTTAATGATAATTATCATCCTAAAATGTTTGAGCGTTTTTTCCACTGTAAAAATTTTTATTCATATCTAAGAGGAAACACACATTTTCGTAATTTTACCCCGATATAAAGCGTGATCTGTAACATCGGCTGATTTCATTTCAATTCTGCCCTGTGCTTTGAATCGAACTGGAGCAAAGTGATTTTCCCATTTTATGAAAAAAATAGAATGACACTGCATCTCTTTCAGCTGTGGTTTTCAGTCATTTAACTATGTTTGTTGCAATGTACATAGTTTATTTCTCTGTGTGCTCTCTAAAACTTACAGAGCATTTTGAAAAACATGGAAATAATTTTTATTTACCCTTTTATTGAACTGTGTAATGTGAGTAATGATGATCAAACAAAAACATTTCCTTGCATAAAAATTTTCAGCTACATTTTACTAATTGTGTCTTATATTCAGAGTAGCTTCAGTATTTTCTGATTTGTTTTGAAGAAAGATCTGGTCGTTCCGTTCATGTACAAGCAAGTTTTTGCAGAACTCTACTTATGATCTTGATCCTCTTTAGTTGGAAATTGCAATTAATTTTTTTTTCTTCAAATTTTTCCCCTTTTAGTTCATTTGTTTTAAGGACTTTTGATGACGATTTTCCCGTTTGCGTGGATTACAGAGCGGCAGCGAATCTGCCATCTACAGCATCTTGCTGACTGTGCTGCAGCTCTCACACCTGCAGCAGCTCAAGCAACTGATGCAGCCAAGTGAGCTCACGTCTGTCCTCATCGACTTGCGATAAATGATTGGCTTTGTATAGCTTCACGTGGTTAGTCAGAAATAGCTTCATTCATAAGCCGGGCGTAATTTTTCAGTAGTTTTAATTCTTTGAAAGGAGCTAAATGGCTAACTTCAAAACAATAGGGGCAAAAACAAAAATAAATTTTGGTCGTTTTACATAAGTTTATTCATGTATTTAAAATTAATAAATATTTTCGTACCCTTGATGCGTTGACATGTTTTAGATAATGCAAATCACATTTTCTCTAACAGTGGTAATTTTAATTTTCAATCTAACTTAATTTTAACTGTTATTTTCTGTTAATAATTCGGAATTAAATCTTCCTTCAGACCGAGACATCTACACTCAGCTGCAGCTGCAGTATCAGTCTCTGCTAGCTCACCAAGGTGCTGACGGTGGTTTCAAATTTTTCAGGTAATTCATAAACATAGCCTGAAATGTACGTATATGTAGCTATATGGAATGATACTATACCACTTTGTTTACTTCTGAAACGTGTATGCTTACGCTCTATTTCAACATGGGAAATTTTCTCGCGGTACATTCATTCATCAACATAACATACATTTTTTTCCGAGATGTATATTACTTCCGATAGGGTTGTAGTCTGACGTCATGCTTCATGTACACTTGATTTTTCAGTGAACAACCCTAGGAATCTGTCGACTGCTGCGAATTTTATAAGATGTGAATCACTTCATGAAGCAGCGATTCAGGGTCACAAGTCGAAACTTCTATTAAATATTGACACACATACCTTCGTTCATAAACGTTTTAGTGCACTTCTTCCTTCGTTCATATACGTATTAGTGCACTTCTTCCTTCGTTGGCACTTTAACATATTTTTTACTGTTCATATTCTGCGAGCAGCCGCAGCAAATCTCCATCGTCTGTGTGGTTGAGTGCCACAGCAGTGCGTGCTCTGAACCAGCTCTCTGCTGTTGCTCCTCATCTGGTTTACGTCGATCCCCAAACCAAAGACCGAGCTCTCAGGTGAGATCAGATTTAATGCGCTTCCTGTGTGTGCCTCACTAGGCTCATGTTCGAACAGAGGCCATTTGAAAACAATCCTTATTGGTTTTGCAAAGCGGTTATGGAAGTAGTGCCCATCTACTTCGGCTCTTTGTGTGTCGAACACTGTTGGATTAAGTCGAAGGTTATGTCTGTTGGTGTAGGTGAGCCCGATTGATGAAGCTCCTAAATGAACCAATCATCTAAGTGTTGAGATTTACAGCCATTCCCTCAATGGCACTGTGTCTTCAGTTTCTAGATTCAGTAGGCAACAGTTTAAGGTATTGTGCTTTAGTTTCGTACTGGTTCTTTCGCATTTTCATCAGGAAAAAGAGAACTAGCAATCTTGACGATACTTGTGTGAGTATCTTCATGGTGTTCGCAGGAAGATGCACGTATTATCTCAGAAAAAAATTATTTCGAATATCTTCTTACGCCCGCAAATGAAGAACTTCACTCAAAGCATTCGTGAGATAAACCGTTGACTTTTTAGTTTTGAACGAAATTTTTAAACTGAACCGTTCTCTTTTTTGCCAGTCAATTAACAGCTGGCGCAGTGTCCCAAATGTTTTTCTGTACCTTAGCGCAATAAATGTAATGTCAGGGACATTAAGAGCCATGCACTGGGCAGTAATAGATCTGGTGTGCTATAGTAGAACATTGCTGTCAGAAGAAATGATTTGTAAATAGTAATCACTACTGTACCACTGCCGCTTCAGTTCGATGCCGTTCAGAGGAATGAACCGAGGGAATTATTGCTGTGGCCTCGTAGCCACAGCGCAAGAAAACTGCCGTGAGAGCGAACATGTATGTATTTATAGCTCCCCAATTGACTCTGAAAAGTGAACTGCTGTAATATTTCGTTGATTTTTAGTAGGGCACAGAACGCTGTAGGACGTATTTTCCAGAGCTACATTTCACTCTGATTTAAGTAAAATAATTCAAATCGAGATTATTTGATTATTGTACCACATTTACTTGACTTAAAGAAAAAAAATATAACAGTAGCGTATTACAAATTTACCAAATGCTTTACCATCTTATTTTAGTAGTTGAAAATTTTACTATGTTTTTCATTACGCATTCACAGTATCACGACTGCAGAATAAGTGTGCATTTTTTCCTTTTATTTCATATTCAGAGTTCATTCGTATCATTTCAAAGGCTTAAAAGAGCATGGCATTCGTTGAAATGAATTAATATCTTCTTATGGTCGTGAGCGTGCACGCATTCTGACAACGCTGTCTTAATTTTTTTGCATTGCATCGACGAGAGGCACTTTGATAATCTAACTAAAAGTTTAGGAGTTTACGAGAAAGTTAGTATTTGTAAGGCAGTGCACTGACAAATATTCAGTCAATCAGTTAATGTAAAATCTCTGCCATTTTTAGTGGCTATCATCATAGAATTATACGCATAGTTTCATTGTTGGCATACACTGGCCACTAAAGGCATACATTACGACCGCAATTTATGGCACTTGTTCATGTATGCATTCAGCTGGCACTTGTTCATTTACGAGTCGTACGCCTCTATTTTAGGTGCGCGCGAAGGCCTTCAATCATGTCCAGTTTTCTGAGTGGAGGATTTGATGTTTCTGATTAGGTTCGTGCTGTCGCACCAAACGAGTTACGGGGCGTGGTGGGAGCCTGGCTCAGTGCTCGGAGCTCGCCAGCTGCAGCCGTCGTCTTACAGCTTCGCTAACGAGACGACGCACGGCCTCAACCTCACCACTTCTGCGCACATCCTCCTCCAGCTGCTGACCCTCACTCAGCTGCCGTCGGTAGGACATTAATGTCCACTTCTCCAGCACAGTAGCAATTCATTTCATTTCATAGCCTATCGCAGTCAGAAGGAATAGCTTTAAGCCAAGGTGCTAATAAGCAGAGAGGCCAGCGAATGGGTCTCTGCAAATATTTCCCTCTGTTGCGTTGTGACGTGCTTGAAATCCTACATTTTGTTGGATTTCTAAATGGTGTCTTTAGCTTATTCAAAGAATAGCTCTGTTTTATTGATACATGCTGCTTAATCTTATGTTTCGATTATACTTTTTTGCGTATAGCGTGTTTTTGCTTTTAGTTATTAAGCATATTTATATCCACAGCTTGTTTTATTTAGTACTTAATTAACTCAACGCACATGTTCTGAATTTCCTGGTTACGTGAATTTTTTTGATAACTATACCTGAATGCTATTTCAATCCCATGTGGATTTCTTCGATATAATTAACAGATTAACCAACTTCAGAAACCTCAGAGTTATCTTGACCGTAACATCACGTGTGAACCTCCACCACACGCGTAAAGCTTCTGCAATTTTTGCGCGAATGAGACAGGTGAATCTGAAAGTTTTTTAATAAAGCGTTCATTTTGGAGCAGCCGCTGGACGAGAGGGTGCAGGCGGCCATCTCCCGAGGCCGCAGCTGGCTCGAGCACAGCCTGCGTAAGGTGGAGCGAGCGTCCAGGCCGCTGGAAGCCGCTCTTGTCGCGCTCGCATTGCACGAGGCCAAGTCCCCTCTCGCTGAGGCAGCCTTCGGTATCCTGGCCAGGAATGCCAGGCAGGAAGGTCAGATGCTCGTTTTTATTTGAATTCATTCCCATAATTTGTGCAGTCGCTTTAAGTTGTCACTTGTTTACAACATTGCCATGTAAACTAGACTTACATGGCGTTTGCTCGATAAGGTATTCAGTTTTTGTGATTCCGACATAGCAATTTGAAATTTTTGCACAGTGAAATACGTGTACTGGGGAGAAGATTTAGTGCCCTTGCCATCGTATCGAGTGGAGTCCCAGCGCCCTCACCTGCAGCCGCGGTCACCTCACCGTCACGACTCAGGCAACATCGCAGCGACGGCGTATGCCCTGCGTGTGTACACCTCCAGGGGCGAGCTGATGGCTCCCGCTATCGTCAGGTGGCTGCACTCCCAGAGGGCCCACGACTATGGCTGGATGAGTACTCAGGTAAAACAGCACGGGAATTTATGGAGATGGATAGTTAAATATTTGGAGTATTATCCGTAGACAAACGTCGAAAAATGGTGGAAAATTTATTATTAAAATGAAATTTTACAATCAGTGTATTATTACTGTCAAATGTACGTTAAGAATTGAAGCTCTAGTACAAATAATTGATGTTGCGTAATTTTAAGCATTGTGACTAAAATATATAACAGGCTTTCTTAATCAAAAGTTTCAACCGGAAATAGTTTTATTTCTCAATTTGCACTTACGATCCATTTGATCTAAAATCCAAACATCTCGGTAAAAATCCAAATAAATTGCTTCAAGAGAAGTTGTTGCTCCATGATGAAAAATTTTACAGGTTATAGAGCTCGAAATAAATTCTAGGAAAAAATTCTGCAATTAACTTTGTTTATTTATCTATCAGGAATTCCTTTCCTAAAAGTTTCGGTGCAATCATATGAGGTATACAGGAAAGATGAAATTACTTGATATATATTTTTGCTTTTATGGAAAATTTTTCGATGGCTCAAGTTGTTGCCGAACATTGTTATAAGTCCAATTGGCGAAGGATACTGATGTTATTTAAACGCGGTGTGCTTTGATACAGGACACACTGGCAGCGTGGGAAGCGCTGCAGCACTACAGCGTCAAAATGAACACCGCACGCGACACTCACATCGCCGTCACCATCGAGCCCCTCGCTGACTCGCCTCCCGTTCGCCTCTCTGGCTACTCAACTCCTCACTACGAGCATGAGGTGAGGCATGCCCCTGGTGTCATTTCAGTCAATTGGTAAATGATTAATGGGATGGCTCTGCTCTATTGAAGTTACCTCTGTAAACATCTACACTTGAGACTGGTTGCCGAATCAGTTATCCTTAGCCCACGGAACAGAATTTGAGCCCGTAATTTTCAAGCTAATGAAAGCTTTATTCACTTTGTTATAAAAGTACTAAACTTAAGCGCGCCAGCAACGCGGAGCTATAGATCTTTTCAATGAATATTTGATTTTTTGTGTACAAAGGTATGAGTAAAACCATAAATGCCAGTCTGGCCACATTTTCGATTATTAAATCATATCTCGATGTTTGCATTTTATGGAGCGTGTTGGACTTGATACTTCAGTGGACAATTTTTGAAACATTTTTCACGAATGGGACTATTGGATAGAAGCTGCTTCATCTAAATGTGCTTCACTCTAGCTAAATTCACAAATTGCTTGGATTTCTGCGACTCCAGGTGCCGTCGCACACATTCCACATCACAGACAACAACCTCCTACAACTACAGTCACAACCGATCAGCCCGGAGTGGGGCAGCGCGAGGGTGCGGGCTAAGGGCAAGGGCTGGGCGGTGCTGCAGTTAACTGCGCGCTACAGCGTCATGAGCGATCATCAACTCCAGCAGCCGCCTGTCAGGGCCTTCACTCTCAACGCTAAAGCCTGGCCCAGCTCCGACACAAGTCTCTTGGTGAGTAAGCAAGCTAATGTTCGTTAGCGCGCTCACACTTGTTCGTCTCTTACTCATTAGCCTCATCAGTTTAGTGTGAATGTGTGAGTGTGTTTTACATCCAGAGTAAACACTTCAACTTCAGTTAACTGTTAGTGCTTCATGAGTTAGCACATTTCTGTAAGGTGACATGCCCAAGTCTTCCTCTAAGGGATGCTAATCTTTTCGTTTTCACGATATGATGTAATTCTCTTGGTGAGTGAACGGAGGCAAGAGCTCCACACGTTTGACTGTCTGAAGAGATTAAAAAGTGATCCTCATTCTTCACAACTCTGCAATTGAAATTGTTGGAATAGGAATGTTTTCTCAGCTTGTCAGAAGACGCTAAGCTAGTCACGATAATAATTACATCACGTGTGTTTGGAATTTGTAGTCAAGTGACATTGATCATGCATCGTGTCAGAGCAATTATTCTTTATATCATATATAGCCTATGATTTGATATCAAGTTCCACGCTCTATAAATTATAGATATATTCTCAACCAATACACTAAAAATTAGTCCAGGGCTTCTGACGCTGCAGTTGCAAGCAACGAAATATCTTATTGGAAGCAAATTATAATCTTCCCAGCGTTTCCCATTCCTGTGCTGGCAATATTCTGACAATTTGATGTCGATTTTCTAGCGTCCTCAAAGAATTTTCTTTTTATTTACTTTTTTCTGCAACAGAGCATTTGTTTTTCAATGATTTTAGACAGATCACTCCCCATATGTCCAAACCTAAAATTTGTAGTTTTGTTTGAAACATTGATTTTCGAAAACCTGCTCATTAATTAAGTTTCAGTAAACACCCGTTGGCCGCTTTGCTCTAAGTTCATTTTAATGGAATTCTCCATCATATTATTCAGCTGTTGCTCATTAGGCAAGATTCCTTAATTATTCGTTAATTAAACCTCTCGATTGACTCAAACTCATTCCACCTCGAAGTAGGTTGTCATAAATCGACTGCTTGTTTGGATTTGAGGTTGCCACATGAACTACTACAATTGAAGCCTTTTGATAGATTGCAATGCAGATGTTAGTGGGTGAGGACTACAGTCTGAGGGAAATCGTCACAATCAATTACGCGTTCAATTCTAGAGCAGTTGTCGAGGCTTTGGCAGTTTTTTAATTTTGGTCTGAAGAGGCGCATGAGGACATGAAACGAGTTATCCTTATAAAAATGCGGCCATCACAGAACGAGAAAACGCTTATTATTGCCAGAAGAAACAATAAACTAAAGTTGTCCAATATTTCTGCAAAGTGGAATCTTCCTCAGTGAATCAGGTAAGAAATAGTTTATAGGAGAGGTTTCATAGCAAAAAAGGCTGGCCGTCTCTCGAGTCTAACTGTCGATCTCCGATATACCTGTGAGCTGCAGGCTTCTGCTCGTCTGGAACACGGGTCATTCCGTACCACAGGGTCGAAGTATTTCTCTCTGTCAATGACTCGGCTTAGTGTCGTTAGTACTATCTGGAACTTGGACAAGTTGTTATGGTGCTTGCGTTAAATTAATGGTAGGAAGTTTAATGAATATGCATGTCTTCCGGCATTTGCATCGTCAAGAACTAATTTTATATTATTTATTATCTATTTGACTGTGACACAATAAAATTTCAAGGAAATGGAATTTCCAGAACCCCTCATTGGGGCATAATTATAATGAGCAATAAGTTCAGGTTAGCGAGGTTTGCCAATCCTGGGCTATGGAGACTGGTGCCCTCTTGAAAGATACTGTTAGGTAACCTCAGTTATAGAAAGGCTTCCGGGACTTTTATCTTTTGAGCCACTTTACTTTTTTCTGTCTCGGTACATATCTTGTGCATAGTTTCCCCGTTTTCAACCGTCAGTACTGAATTGTCCCTTCTCTTCTCTCTCTTGAGGTCGCTTTTGTTGTGGCTGGGAGTCTCATATTAACTAATACATAGAAATACTAACTTGCCTGAAGTTGAGTTTTCACTTTGATATCTTTGCTCAGTGAAGATATTAAAATAATATTTATGAAAATTTGTACTGCCTGAGGGAAGATGTGACGTCCCGAGCTGAAGATTAAATAGCTTGGCTTTTGATGCAATAGAACGTTTCTTTCAATAGAACGTTTCTTTCTTTCGTTTCTTGTTACGGGTCATCTTCCTTTCGTTTCACTGCTGTCCTTTTTTCACCACTTTTTACTTTCTTCTTTAACTTTTGTTTTCTTTTACTATCTTCCAAATTTATGAAACTATCACTGTTCTCTTTATCTCATTTCACTGGCATCGAAAATAGTAAAACATATATTCCGAGTTTTTGCAAGGTTTTCTTTTCGTTTTTTGGGAAATAAACAAGTCTAGACGAGGATTTGCTGCAGGTTAAACATGTTCTACGGTACGGGTCGCCAGCCCACCATCCCGTGAAGATGCCGTTAATATATGTTTTGAGAACCCGTGCCTTTTATTGTATTTGATGATGGATTGCAAACTCCACACGGTGGTCGCCTGGGCCCTTCGCTGTTCGAGGTCAAAAATTTTTTTTGACCTCGTAAAAGAAAAAGTAAAATTTTTTTTACTTTTTACTTTTGTCCGAGTTTGACTTTTCATCCTTCGATACCTCCCACACCGGAATGACAACCCATGAATTAGATGATGCAGTCAAAGCTCCCTGGGTCAAACTGGAAAAACATTTACGCCGTTACTTCTGCTCGCATATCGACAAACTTTCTTTGACGTTCTAACCATACCCGAAAAAACAAACGAAAACTTACGTCTATCGCTACATTCCGCTCTCAATGATCTGCAGAACATGCCTGGCCAATCTGAAAAACAGTGCACACGTGAGGTTGCAGCG
>JACJUY010000462.1:170931-188738 GCA_014220935.1 Platorchestia sp. MABIK | reverse complement strand
CTCCTTTGGGAGCCCGGCTTTTGCCTGGCTTTGCCCGACTTTGACTTACTTGGCCCTACGTTGTGTAATATCGTGTAACTTCGTATAACTCCTAACGTAATTAAAGCAGTCACGGAGCCATAGCACATACCTTTCTGGAATCCGACATAAGATGAGTTCCAATTAGTGCATTTTCCCTCGAAGCAATTCATAACTATTTCTCCTGTGCATAGGTTTATACCAACGCATCGCCTTAAGCGTATATTCGTTTAATAATTCGAAATGTAATAGGTGCGCTAGATTCATTTCAGGTGTTAGTAATTTTGTATTCTTTGCAGGGAATAAATAATTAATATGTTTCCTGCATCGTTAATTTCCCATTAAGGATGGAGATTGGTTATCGAAGTTGTTAGTGGCACGCTACCATATAAATTGACTAATAATTAATAATTATTCTGTGGACGTTGAAAAGTCTCCTTTAATCCTCATTAGAAAAATAAAAGAATTGTGACCTTAAGTCACGACAATTAAAAGAAATAACAGCGGTGAAAGAAGAAAAAAGACGTCTATGACACTCTACTCTTGTTCATGAGAGTAAAATCTGTGAGAAATGGAGTACAGACTGGCTTCACAGGACACTCGCCCTCTGCTACCTCATGAATAACGAAGTACAAGAGCCTCCATCGGGCTGCCCCCTGTGTCCGCCTCAAACTTCATCACATCACCGTGGACCGCCCAGCACTACAGGTTGTTAGACGCCAGCACATCGCTGTGTGTGCGGATGACTCCGCGCCTCCTTCCGAGGGAGACGATCTGGGCGACTGCGCACCTGTTGGCCGGCTTCTATCTATCGTTCGCGCGGTGAATGTGTTCAATCTTCATAACTGGATATAAGGATATGGAATTTGTAGACCAAATTTTGTCGGATTATGTACGAGTATTTTCAAAAACTATCAAATCATCCCATCACAAGCATAGCTGTCGATTTTCTACTAACTTTCAAGCACTTGAAAATAATATCACTCCCGAAGCTATGTACTTGTCTTATCTTTTCTCATGCCGACTGCGTGATTTGTCACTAAAACAGCCCGCATAATTTGCCAATTATGCATGAGAGTTCGTAGCTGCATTTTGCCCACAAAATTATCTCTATCCAATTTTGCTCTCAATATGCGCTAGGTTTGGAGACGCATCTTGTCCATCGATTTCCAGTTCCCTTAACTCCGTACCAAATGGTGCTTCCCTTTTTCTTCTCCCGCTAAAACATTTCATGGTGTGAGGAAGGCTGAAACTGACTTATCATCTAACCTACTTTTGAGTATCCAGGTTAGAATTTTCGTTTATTTGCTTCCACTTGTACTGCACCTTGCTCGTGTAAAACGTCACACAACTGTTATAAGTAGTATACGTTTAATGCCCCTGTAATACTATCACAACTCCAATTTTGTGTTCGGCATGGTATGAGGCAGAGTAAATTTCCATGGTTTTGCAAGATCACATAAATGACAAATGATTCATGGCCCCATCAGAGAGATACAACTATTCTATCTAAGAGAATCATCGCTCCGAGGGGGAAGATGCGACTTCCAGAGCCCTTAAGGTGGGCCTTTCTTTCGTTGCAAAGGAATACGGTTTTGCAGTGTTTTGGTTTATCTTTTTCAGTAAAATGCAGTCCTTTTTCAGCTACTCTGACTTTCTTCTTCAACTTTTATTTTGTTCTATAACCTTCTCTCTCAACTTATTGTTTTATGTGCATGGAGTCTTGCGTACAACCCCACCTCGTGCATAAATTCCCAGTTTCATAAACTCCAAACCAAATGGTACTTTCCTCTTTCCTCTCCTTGGAACACCTTTGTTGGGTCAATGAGGCTTAAACTAACTAATCTAATCTTTTGATTCATGGTAAGTAGAGGTTTTTTTTTCTGCAAAAAACAATCTATGAATGCTCAGATTTTCAGTGCCGTCTATGTTCGAAACTGAGGAATTGTAAAGAACTTCGTGGTTCTTCGGATGCGTGTAGGGTATTCGAAAACGCGCAGGCTTATCCAAACAATTTCTATAACAATATAATACAAACACACTTAGGATCTAGCTCTAAAAACACTGTTAATTGCACTTGAACATCACCAACTTCACATATTATGTTATTAATAAACTAAATAAACACAACGAAAATGCTAAAACCTATTACATACACAAAATCAATTTAAGGATTATTGCACGGTATAAAATAGTTTATGACGCAATAACAAAAATTTTAAACCCTTACCGAATTATTAGCCCCTTTTGACATACTCTTCCGTGTCTAGACCGCAAATGAAATGCTTAGAGCATACACAGATTTTAACGTGATATACACCAAGATAAAGCTCAGACTAAATGTACGTACCGCACCCGCATGAGGTTCGCTAAAAGGAATAATTAAAATAAAAAAGAAACAAACAGTTCATTTCCCATAAAGTTGAAACATGAAATGTTTAACATTGGGTTTTAAAATATCTAAACTTTAATTTCCCTAGTTGATAATTACACATCGGTATCGTAATACCCATGTAAAATATCGAAACAAAAAATATTGACAGGAAAGCACAACAAAAGAGCGTTGCGTAATCTTATTTTGACAGTGCATCTAAATGTAACTAAGAAAACATAATCCTTATAACGCATAGTTGAAAAACACTCTCGTTAGTGCACACTTACATTGAAATAAAAGCGAAAAACGCATTCAAATACCTTAACATAGAAATCATTAATTGCTATTCACACATGGTTATCGTAATACCCATGTTAATTTTCAAAACAAATGATTCGGAGAAAAGCACGAAAAAAATGCGTTCCTTTCGTTGCGGTAGTCTGATTTTGGTTATGCATTTAAATACAAGTGACTAAGAAAACAAAATCCATGTGACGCAGTGCTGAAAACCCTCTCCTCGGTAAAAGTGAGATTAAAGTTAAATTATCTATGATTACGCAGCACTTCTCAAACGGTAATGTTAAGGGGCGGCGCTAGTTGAAAAAAGAACATGTCAGTGCAAATAAAATCCGATATAATACTATCTTCGGCATTCTAAACTAGGCGCAAGTATAGCCAAATACATTTACGGAACAATGATAGGTCAAATTTGTCCACACGATGATGCATGTGAAATGAATTCCAAATACTTTGGGTCAACCGCTGAGACAGAGCGAACGAAACTTTTATGCAACGATAGACGAGCTCTGAGATTTATTTTCTGAGGAGGTGTGTAATCGTTTTTGCTTACGCTCAATTTTATTATGTTTAACTTCCTTGATCTCATTCTATCACTCAGTGGCGGCCCAGTTTCCAAACAGGGAGTACGCGTGTCAAGTTTCCGACTCTACTCATCAAAGCCCTTAATTGGTCATCCAATTAACCAGTATATTTTTTTTTGGTTCTTGTGCACGAGTGCTGTGTTGTACGTTCAAGTATTAAGTGGACAGCGTAACAAGAGCTGAAGTATGTAATTTCGTGCTTTGGCTAATATAGATCTGAACGTACATTTCAGATTTCAGCTTGCGTGCGGTGGGTGTATCGTTCTGCCGGCGACGCCTCCGGGCTGGCCGTGTTAGAGGTCACCCTGCCCACGGGCTATGGAGCTGACAGATCCAGTCTCGATGCCCTGCTCATGTCACCCGAAGCTCCTACTCTTAGAAAAATCATGTTCATGCAAAGGACCGTGAATTTCTTCTTTGATCAGGTATACAGTTTTAAGCTTACTTTTTACCTTACGTCTTTAGTTTAAGTAATAGTTTACTCATGAGTGTGCGTTTTTTAGAAGGATTGTTTTGATATCAGTTTGAGGTCTTAGCTACGCCCGCATCTTTGAGTGATTTAGATGTTCTGATATCAGATTATACTGTTGAATTCGTGCATCAGTTTCTATAGAAAATACAGTATAGTGTCCTCCGGTCGGAAAGAGTTTTAAAAATTCACACGTAATGTTTTCTCTCGCAACAGCTCGGTGCGAGCAACACTTGCATCGAAATGGTTGTGGAGCGATGGTTCCCAGTGGCTAATTTGACCAGCAAACTTCCAGTGACAGTCTATGAGTATCACGCTCCAGGTAAGGGCACACGATGACGTTTTACCTTATAGCGAGACGTCTATAGCACAACTGCAGAGATGTCATCTGGTTATCGAGCTTAGAGAATTGTCAAGACACCCGTCAGCTCATCCAGAGGCCCTTAATTTGAGAAATCTCCTATATCCTTCCTACATTCTCAAACTAATGAGACATGTTCATTGAAATTAAGATGAAATGACCTTCATCCTCCTATCGATATTGTACAGCTTGGGTACTTTAACTTATCTTTAAGCAATATGGTTTTAGCGAGTACTTTAGCTTTTCTTGTTCAAGCAAACGATGTTCTTATACATATGAA
Organism: Platorchestia sp. MABIK; assembly: GCA_014220935.1. Taxonomy (NCBI): domain Eukaryota; kingdom Metazoa; phylum Arthropoda; class Malacostraca; order Amphipoda; family Talitridae; genus Platorchestia; species Platorchestia sp. MABIK. Next base: position 184,355 of record JACJUY010000462.1, on the reverse strand, counting down.
TGTGCTGTAATGAAAGGATTTGATAAATTAAGAACTCATGAGACTGGTTTCACGATTCAAAATGCGTTCACCTATGTTATTTCCTCAATGCAACAACATCACTGACATGATGCTAGTCACACTGCTGCAGCAATCTTGACAGTGTAGATCACAGTTTCTAATCCTTTAACAGTGAGTGGAAATAATGCTGCCCAAGCTGTGCGAATCTCGAGACTTTCAAACATGTAGAACTCTAATTTCTTGTGGTATTATACATCTACTCTTGGACGACCATGCTTAAATTTTAAAGTTGGTTTCTCATTTTAAGGAGACCAAGTAACTTACAATGTTATAGGTTTGAAACTGGTAAATGCGTGTATGAATGAAGAGTTCGGGTGTTTGGAGTGCGTGTGATGGTTGGACCTAGCCAACCTAGCGGCTGGCGAACTCATCTCACCGCACCATTGCGCGGTGCTTCCCTCGTGCGGCGAGCCGTGGTCAACACACAGTGCAACAACACAGTTTTTTGGCATGCGCTCATGTTTTCAGGAAACATATGCATGCACTTGCGCATGTTTACAGGAGCCCGTAATTGCAAGTGATAACGTTTGATGCAAGTAAGGGTGTTTGAGGGCGGGAGCTCCTTTGACAGCGCGAGTGCTCGCTGCTGCATGTGAATGTGATGCCCCTATNGGTACTGGTGGGGCACTGTTGGTTGTCATCTATGGCAGAACATTGTATGCATCAAAGTAATCTGAGTACACGGATCAAGTCTCTAGTGTTTGTGAATGTTCATCAAAACCAATTATCGGTGAGGACTGTAACCCAGTTTCTTATGGTGATGGTATTTCTAAATACACAAAACAGATCTATGGATAGCTATGGTTGGAAGGGGGAGCTGGGATGGGTGTCTCCGGAAGTTTGTAACCCTTAATGCGATGTGATGTGCATTATTGAGCTCACAGGTTTAAGTAACTCGTACTGATATCTCTGTGAAATCGCAATTGTATCGAAACGAAAGTAACTTTGGTAAGCTACCGAAGCGACAACTAAATAGTCCCTGACCGAAGTTGTCGTTAACTGAGTTTATTATTATTATTATTTCTACTTTCCGAAAAACCGAACAAACAAAAATTTAAAATAGCAACAAATCATTACCTTGAACAACGTTTAAATTAATAAATTAGGAGATAGGCAAGTATGTTCCATTTCTCTCAAGACAAGTATTACTTCTAGCTGCCATTGAAGGAAGAGTTTTGCGGATTATTTCACCTTTTGCTTTCAGTTCTGAAACACTTCTTCAGTTCGTTGTCGAAGAATTATTAATGATGGAGGTGATGCATACTTCGTGGTATGTAGGATACATCCTTCTGAAATTATTTTTAACAGTAGGTATTGAGAAACGAAAAAGAACACCAGTGTTGCTTTTAAATCTTTTCCTTTGAACAATTAGTTTTCTACCTCTTTCAGTAAATCGATCATTGTACAGTGGTTATCCGATCGATTTTCAAAAACTTAAATTATTCAAAAAGAAAATCAAATTTACTACATTGTGATAAAAAGACAATTCGAATATGTTAATTTTAAGCGGAGATTTAATCACTTAAAAGTCGAGGACATTTTTGTGAGGCACCCGGTATAAATAGAGATTTAGCAGCCATGGAGAAGAGCGACGGTCACCCGACCATGTATGTACAGGAATATCGTCACTTGAAACGCTATAGGAGTTCGTTGGTTCTAAGTCGGTCTATACCGACGGCTTCAAAAGCAGCGATGAGGTGGGGGATGCTGTCGTGTGTGGTAACCCTCACGACCAGGTCTCGTTCCCGCGCGTCTCTTCGATATTTACTGAAGGGCTGTGCGCAATTGACCTTGTAATTCAAATCAGTGAGCAAGCACCCTGAACACTGCTTCGTGATCTCCTCCGCCCCTTTGACCACCTTGACAATTCTCCGGAATAAGCACTCAATCCATCCTGTAGCATGGATCCTTCTGCACCATTGAACGATTTAATCAAATGCATCATTCGTTTGTGTTGGATCCCAAGCCACGCAGGCATAACCGACCATGAAGCTGTTGACAGACTTGCGTAAGGAGCAGCCGTGAGCCCCGCCAGTCTCGTTGTCGTTTTTATAAAGACTCTATTCTTGTTCGTGAGAGTAAAATCTATGAGAAATGGAGTACAGACTGGCTTCACAGGACACTCGCCCTCTGCTACCTCATGAATAACGAAGTACAAGAGCCTCCATCGGGCTGCCCCCTGTGTCCGCCTCAAACTTCATCACATCACCATGGACCGCCCAGCACTACAGGTTGTTAGACGCCAACATATCGCTGTATGTGTGGATGACTCCGCGCCTCCTTCCGAGGAAGACGATCTGGGCGACTGCGCACCTGTTGACCGGCTCTTATCTTTTGTTCGCGCGGTGAATGTGTTCAATCTTCATAACTGGATATAATGATATGGAATTTGTAGACCAAATTTTGTCGGATTGTGTACGAGTATTTTCAAAACTATCAAATCCTCCCATCACAGGCATAGCTGTCGATTTTCTACTAACTTTCAAGCGCTTGAAACAAATATCACTCCCAAAGCTGTGTACTTGTCCTATCTTTTCTCATGCCGCCTGCGTGATTTGTCACTAAAAACAGCCCGCATAATTTCCCAATTCTTAATGGGAGTTCGTAGCTGCATTTTACCCACAAAATTATCGCCATCCAATTTTGCTCTCTCTATGGGCTAGGTTTGGAGACACATCTTGTCTATCGATTTCCAGTTCCCTTAACCCCGTACCAAATGGTACTTTCCTCTTTTTCTCCTTGGAACACCTTTGTTGTGGTCAATGAGGCTCAAACTAACTTATCTAATCTTATTGATTCATTGTAAGTAGAGGTTTTAATTTTTCTGCAAAAAAACATTTAGGAATGCTCAGACTTTCAGTGCCGTCCATGTTCTAAACTAAGGAATAATAAAAAGAAAAGAGTAAAATTATTTCCTATAGAATTGAAACACGAAATGTTTAACATTGGTTCTTAAAATTTCTTAACTTTAACATCCTTAGTTGATAATTACACATCGGTATCATAATACCCATGTAAAATATCGAAACAAAAAATGATTGAAAAAAAAACACAACAAAAATGAGTTCTCTCTGTTGCGTAATATGATTTTGACAGTGCATTTAAATATAAGTAACTACGAAAACCTAATCCTCGTAACGCATAGTTGGAAAACACTCTCGTTAGTGCGCACTTATATTGAATTAAAAGCGGAAACCGCATTCAAATACATTAACATAGAGATCCTTAATTTCTATTTATACATGGTTATCGTAATACCCATGTTAATAGTCGAAACAAATGATTCGGAGAAAAGCGCGAAAAAAATGCGTTCCTCTCGTTGCGGTAATCTGATTTTGGTAGTGCATTTAAATATGAGTGACTAAGAAAATATAATCCATGTGACGCATTGCTGAAAACCCTCTCGTTAGTAAAAGTGAGAGTCAAGTTTAATTATCTATGATTACGCTGCACTTCTCAAATGGTAATGTTAAGGGGCGACGCTAGTTGAAAAAAGAACATGTCAGTGCGAATGAAATCGGATATAATACTATCTTCGGCATTCCAAACTAGGCGCAAGTATAGCCAAATACATTTACGGAACAATGATAGGTCAAATTTGTCCACACGATGATGCATGTGAAATGAATTCCAAATACTTTGGGTCAACCGCTGAGACAGAGTGAACGAAACTTTGATGCAACGATAGACGAGCTCTGAGATTTATTTTCTGAGGTGTGTAATCGTTTTAGCTTACGCTCAATTTAATTATGTTTAACTTCCTCGATCTCATTCTATCACTCAGTGGCGGCCCAGTTTCCAAACAGGGAGTACGCGTGTCAAGTTTCCGACTCTACTCATCAAAGCCATTAATTGGTCATCCAATTAACCAGTATATTTTTTTTTGGTTCTTGTGCACGAATGCTGTGTTGTACGTTCAAGTATTAAGTGGACAGCGTAACAAGAGCTGAAGTATGTAATTTCGTGCTTTGGCTAATATAGATCTGAACGTACATTTCAGATTTCAGCTTGCGTGCGGTGGGTGTATCGTTCTGCCGGCGACGCCTCCGGGCTGGCCGTGTTAGAGGTCACCCTGCCCACGGGCTATGGGGCTGACAGATCCAGTCTCGATGCCCTGCTCATGTCACCCGAAGCTCCTACTCTTAGAAAAATCATGTTCATGCAAAGGACCGTGAATTTCTTCTTTGATCAGGTATACAGTTTTAAGCGTACTTTTTACCTTACGTCTTTAGTTTAAGTAACAGTTTATTCATGAGTGTGCGCTATTTAGAGGGATCGTTTTAATATCAGTTTGAGGTCTTAGCTACGCCCGTATCTTTGAGTGATTTAGGCGTTATGATTTCAGAGTAAACTGTTGAATTCGCACATAAGTTTCTTTAGAAAATACAGTATAGTGTCCTCCGGTCGGAAAGAGTGTTAAAAATTCACACGTGATGTTTTCTTTCGCAACAGCTTGGTGCGAGCAACACTTGCATAGAAATGGTTGTGGAGCGATGGTTCCCAGTGGCTAATTTGACCAGCAAACTTCCAGTAACAGTCTACGAGTATCACGCTCCAGGTAAGGGCACATGATGACATATTACCTTACAGCGAGACTTTAACAGCACAACTGCAGGGATGTCATCTGGTTTTCGAGCTTAGAGAATTGTCAAGACACCTGTCAACTCATCCAAAGGCCCTTAATTTTGAGAAATCTCCTATATCCTTCCTACATTCTCAAACTAATGAGACATGTTCATTGAAATTAAGATGAAATGACCTTCATCCTCATATCGATATTGTACAGCTTGGGTACGGGAATTAACACTCCCAGGAGGATTATGTGAGGGCCCGAGAAACGTTAGGTAGGCTTCCTTTTTGTTAAAATAGAATTAATTTTGTTTTGTTACCGACCATCTTTTTTCGGTTCACTGCTGTCCTGTTTTTCAGGTACCTACTACTTCTTCTTCAACTTCTTTCTTCTTCAACTTTTTCTTGTTTCATGAACTTCTTTCTTAGCTTACTGTTTCTGTGCACCTTGTGCATAGATTCCACGTTCCCTCAACTCCATACTAAATGGTGCCTTCCTCCTTCCTCTTTTGGAACATCTTTGTCGTGGTAAAGGGAGGCTGAAACTTTCTTATAAAATGATAATGATAATACAGCTTGGGTACTTAACTTATCTTTCAGCAATATGGTTTTAGAGAGTAATTCAGCCTTTCTTGTTCAAGCAAACGATGCTCTTACACAAATGAATGTGCTGTAATGAAAGGATTTGATAAATTAACTGGTCTCACGACTCAAAGTGCGTTCACCAATGTTATTTCCTCGGTGCAATAACATCGCTGACACGATGCTAGTTACACTGCTGCAGCAATCTTGAAAGTGTAGATCACAGTTTCTAGTCCTTTAATAATGAGTGAAAATAATGCTGCCCAAGCTATGCTAATCTCGAGACCTTCAAACATGTAGAACTCTAATTTTTTATGGTAACACACATCTACTTTTATACGACCATGCTTAAATTTTAAAGTTGGTTTCCCTTTTTTAGGAGACCAAGTACCTTACAATGTTATAGGTTTGAAACTGGTAAATGCGTGTATGAATGAAGAGTGCGGGTGTTTGGAGTGCGTGTGATGGTTGGCGGAAGCACCTAGCGGCTGGCGAACTCATCTCACCGCACCATTGCGCGGTGCTTCCCTCGTGCGGCGAGCCGTGGTCAACACACAGTGCAACAACACAATTTTTTGGCATGCGCTCATGTTTTCAGGAAACAAATGCATGTGGTTGCTCATGTTTACAGGAGTCCGTAATTGCAAGTGATAACGTTTGATGCAAGTAAGGGGGTTTGAGGGCGGGAGCTCCTTTGACAGCGCGAGTGCTCGCTGCTGCATGTGAATGTGATGCCCCTATTTTCGACTGGGAGTGTTGATGGGGGGTAACATGTTAATGGGCTGAAGAAGTGCTCACTGATACGAGCAAGTTTGCGTTGGCATTTTTACGCAAAACCGTGTTTGTGGGCGAGTCACAGTCGCCCATGTTATTGATATACTTAAATTGAGCAATTTTAAGCTCCAAAATGATTGCATTGGTATACACTTTGATCATTTATTGCTCACTAAACTCTATTCTAATAACCTTCATTTTACTTTCTTTCGGTTCATCGAGGCAAACAAGCACGTAGAGAATAGATCCGAGTTCACTCAGTCGAAAAGAGAATAAATCCGAGTTCACCCAGTCGAAAAGAGAATAGATCCGAGTTCACCCAGTCGAAAAGAGAATAGATCTGAGTACGCTCACATCTATTCTCTGGGCACATCTCATCGGCTCACAGGCACTCAGGCATACGTGTGTGCACACTAGGGCATTCTCACGCTAAGAGCAGCAAAAGCGTGGTTTTGGAACAGAAGTAGCGTGGTTTTGAAGCAGAAGCAGCGTGGTTTTGAAGCAGAAGCAGCGTGGTTTTGGAACAGATGCAGTCTGGTTTTAGAACAGAAGTAAGGCGGTTTTGGAGCAGAAGTAAGGGGGTTTTGGAACAGAAGTAAAGTGGTTTTGGAACAGAAGTAAGGTGGTTTTGGAACAGAAGTAAGGTGGTTTTGGACTAAAAGCAGCGGGGTTTTGGAATAAAAGAAGCTGAGCTTTGGACTAAAAGCAGCGGGGTTTTAGACCAGAAGCAGCGGGGCTTTGCGTTGCAACAGTGGGACGCGGGTCCAGGTGCAGCCGCAGCGTGGTTCGCATGAAGCAGCAGCAGTGCGACACGGATGCATCACCAAAGTAGTCTGGGCGGTATCGCTATATGAATGAAGAAAACTGATCACTTGATGTTTTCTAGAATTTGAAATCCATTTACTGTTCAAAATGTTTCATTTTTTCAGAGCTGAAAACCATCGAATTTTTGGACATGTCCGAAGTGACGTTCGACATTTGCCAAGTGTGTGGCTCGTACCAGTGTCCCAACTGCCCCGAGCCATCTTACTATCTCAGCTCCTCAGAAATCCAGCTGCCGAATATTCTGCTCATCGCATCGGCATTTTCTGTGGTTGTTCTTCCCAGCATGTCGTTGTGGTCTCTCTCTCATGCGATTCTGGACCGGTGCACAACATTCCGGTCGTCAGTAGCAAGAAATATTTGCTTGATGCTGATAAATATGTTGACATTTTTCCAAGGACTTGTCATTTTCACATTCGAAGAGAATGAATTTGATTGGCAGCTAGTTTATAAGAACTTGGTCACGCATATTTCGACATTATTATGCTCACAGGGATGGGTAACACGTTCACCGTTAGTTAGCACTTTTGAGATCAATTCTCTTCACGTCACCGCATGTCACGGGGGCTATTTGTCAAGTCTTCCACCCAGCAATTGGTTAGGACGCAATACCGCAGCCTCCAACAGATGTGCGCTGCAGCGTGAAGCAAAAAATGACAGATAATGTGCTCATTCTCTTTTTCTTACGTTAGCGAGTAAAAATATACGAGGTTACATATAGGCTTGCCTCAGCAGGCTGAGATCTTTTATGGAACAATGGGCTATTATTTATTTCGCAAAAGTACATTTAGGAGCGAGAGAACCATTCACTACGCAGCGCACGAGCGCAGCGTATCCCATGTAGTACAGTTTTCTGAAATGGTAATGTTTTCTGTCATAATACGTAACAATTTTCGTCTATCATTCAAAGGAACATGCATAAAACCAGTTTTAAATTATATCTTATTTGATCAAATGTTACCGATTCATTCAGCAGTGCTTGCAGATCGCTTACTTTGGTTGCCGATTAATTTTTCTGGTTCCCTTTCATCTGCATCAAGAATAAGAGACTAATGCTTCAAGACCATTGTTATTTTTGCACAAGAATTGATGCATCTGGTGGCAGTTTTCCGAGAACATTTTTCATAAACCCAATTAAACCTGTAAGGCATTACTTACCAATCGGCAATAAAATTTTCAGGTGCGAGGATAAAATTGTCACCATTTTCCATCAAATGTATTGATAGACAGCTGATCAGATTGAACTTGTTCACGTGCTGGATGGTATGGTAACAAGCTAGGAAATGTTTATTTCCTTCCAAACGAAGGAAAACTTGATAAGAATAACGCGTACAAGCCATGAGGAATTTTATGACCGCATTACAGTAATAGTTTAAACCTGCGATGGAAACTTTTATGCTCGCTTAAAATAGACCATGAAAATTTTGAAAGCATAAACTAGTGTGCCAGCAGGTCAAATTCCCTCTCTAGCCTTGCTCAGTTTTATAACAGATTTTGCCAGGTTTTCTTCATTCACTCCGCTATTTCCAAGCATTGTTTTTAACTACCCATATGACCTAGGATCATGCCAAGCAGCATAATGAGTGTGTGTGGCATTGGATTAGAATCCACAATATTAAGAGAACATGGTACATTTATTTAGAAATTTCTAGGGACCGAATTCGAACTTACACACTCACAGACGAGCATCACGAACCGATCACTTCCTTCCTTTGAGAGCATACGAGCGGTGTTGCGTCTCAAGGTGCGTTTGCAGATATTATTTTCCCGGTGCAGCAACAGCCCTGACAGGATGCTAGTCACACTGCCCCAGTAATCCTTACAATGTAGATCATAGTTTCTACTCCTTTAATTGAGGGTGAGAATAAGACTGCCCAAACTATACTTGAGACCTTCAAACAGATAGAACTTTAACCCTACAGAGTGTTGCCACCTCAGTCGTATTGCTCATTGACACTTTAGCTAAACAGTGTGATGTTGAGTGAATTTTCCCTTGTATCAATCTACTTCCTTGTACATAAAAGCATGCGGAATTCTGTATAGCATGTTAAGTTGTGGTATTACGTGTGATGTAAATACTGTTTCATAAAGATGTCGTCGAAAAGATAAGACATGATAAATGGCGTCAAAACCGTTTCAGATATACTTTCATTTTAAACGTTCATGCCTAGATTTCCTGTGGTATTATTTTAAATTATTGTGAAAGGCTGTCAGTATTATTTAAGAGTATTTGTCACCTACATGTAAGGTTTGTTTGAATGTAAATAAATAAATTCCCTCTGCCATCTAACACACAATGTTGTACATGGAAAAAGAGTGCTTTTTAATTTCAAAGATAGATTGCAAGCACACTCGATTCAGCACACCACTTGAGACGCTTATCAAACTGATCAATATGCTCAAAACGGAAGGTTTCAAACTTATAACGGTTTGAACAAGATGTCAGTGCTTGCAGTCTCCGTGAATATTTCAGTGTTTTCGAATCAAGTTTCAGCACTAACAAGGTTGTCTGAGCCATGCTTCAAAACTGTAAAAACTGCCCAAAGTTCGAGTTGATTAACGTATACTTCTGAAGATATTAGCATCAGCCTGTTTTGAAAAATATTGCAAACGGCTCGGATAAATCAACTTTCATCTAGTCATCTTTAATTTGCTAAGCCAGTGACTCATTTTGCTTCGTTGTATTATTTGGCGTTTATTCTTTAGTTTGTACAAGCAAAACTTTTATGAAACACAATTAAGAGGATTTACAACGACAGTGAATCAAATTGTCCTTTCGTTGATTATAAAACATATTTAACCGTTTCACAAAACTGATGCTGAAAAAGTTTGCCAGCTTGTATAATGCAGTCCTGCTCGGTACTTACAGCACTCATTGTTAAACATGCAGAATGAGATTGTTGCTTAAGAAAATTCATACAATAAACAGTCCGAGTGAGATTATTTAAGAAAATACATCCGGAACAAGTACCAAACTTTTATCTGTATTTAAAATAGGCAGCGCTTGGCATGTGATTGAATTTAAATGAAAAGTTAAATATCTTACTCTAAAATTTGTCTGCCGCAAGAGTTATTTTAAACGAATATTTATTAAATGCGTGTAAGAACTGATGTATGTAGTTATAATTAAGAAATTGTACATACCATGTCATGGCCTCTAGTCTTGCCGTTAAGGAATATAATTTTGTCTAACGTGAAACTATCTTAGGCAATAACTTTTCTTCTTGTGTATATATTTCTTATAATTTATGTATAACCATAATTCCTAATAAATTTTGTTATTACTCCTTTTTTCTTCCGGTCCTAATGCTAGTAGCCTTTTATACAGAAAGAAATACATATGAATCTTTCTCTGGGTGAATGATGTACACAAATCATACATGAAATCTTCTGTGTGTATAATCAAGTTGCTACGTGTAAATACGATATTCTCCAACATAATAAGATAACCAACAGGCTTAGGCTAGTTAGGTTGGCTCATCCTATGCTGTCTGTGGGTAATGATGCCCCAGGGAGATGCTGTTAGGTTACCTCAGCTATAAACAGGCCGTCGGGACTTTTGTCTTTCGTGCCTACTTTGCTTCTTACAGTTTTCATCTTCGCTATCTCTTCTTTCTCTATTTGTACATTCTGAATTTGATGTTTTCATACACAGGTATCTTGTGGGGGAACACAGGTTGAGCGAAAAATTTCACGTTTTCCTTAGTCGATTCTGAATGTTACTTTCTGTCATAATACTCCTTTGAAAATATATTTGTTAAGGAAACGGAACGTCAAACTAACTACACGGAACGTGAAAATTTCTTTCGAAAGTCGAATTAAAGGCGAAATCATCAGTTACAGAAAAATGTTAAGGCCAGTTGCAGATATCCTAAATGGAAACAATCAAGTGCCCACAGGATAAAGCCACGTTGGACGTTTCTTTATTCCTGGTAAAAACCCACTTTTTATATACTTTTAATTTCCCTAGAAATAATTCAGGAAGAGAGAATGAGCCTGATGTTAGGTCCCTGTGTTTTAAAATCGGCATCATCAGAGTACAGTTTCATTGTGGTATTTAGGTAAAATCCAAGAAATCAGTTGTCTAGAATTATATTTGGTTCACTTTTAACTGATCTGAAAAACGTAAGAAAGAGTGTATTTTTTTTTAATGGGCTATAAGGTCAAGATTGTGAGAGAGCTTCATTTCAGAAGCGAATAATTTTTCAACGTTTTTGATGAACTACCAGTAAACAAGGCTCACTGATAAAAGGCGTTGAGCCTCCAAATACAGTCGGGTTGCCTTCCAGGCAATTTCCATACCAGGCGATACGATGGTTGAGGCAAAACATGGGTGACATCTCAAATGGGTGAAAGCATGTATCAAGCAAAGCTATATGAGACTTGAAGAGGTAATCATTTTAGTTGCTTAAGAACCGTTAGGTGAACAATATTCTGATGAGCTCTGGAAAAAAATTACTCGGGAGTCAATTTACTCAGAAGAATTTGTTAAATATTAAGGGTGACCGATACTTTGTGGAACAAACTTTAACCTAAGGTTGGGACAGTTGAAATAAATCCTTTTTATTCAATAGCTAAATGATCGAAAATGCTTTGTTAAAGAGTTGCAAAGACTTAAAATTTGAAACGTATGGGAGAAAAATTCGTACTGTGATAGTGGCAGGCAAAGGAAACATAGAAGTTAGGAAAGAGTTTTTATTGTGAACTCAAAAATCGGAATAGCAGCCTTAATTATTTTCACCACAAGAACCAGATCTTAAAATTAAGCTGGGTATTTACAAAAGATGTTCAACATGAAGTCCATCTGTTACGATGCAGGCGTTCAAACGCCGGTGCAATGATTGCCGGACGCGATCAAAGACACCAGGAGTTTTTCGAATCAACGCCGAGGCTTCAGCAATTCTATCGATGAAATCTTCTTCGGATTTGAATCGGTCTTTCGTACACCGAACTCTTCTAATGTCCCCAGAAATAGAAGCTTTCGGAGGCAATATCAGAAGAACTTGGTGGCCATGTGACGGGCCACCACATCCAATCCAGCGATTTGGATATGGGGTATCTAATATACTGCCGCCTAACAGCAAGCGTGAAGTGTGCAGGCGCACCACCGTGTTGGAACCACATCGCTCTGATGTCGGCTACGGGAACATTTTCTGGCAACTCAGACAATAAATCATTAAAACAATTGTTGCTAATTCAGCATTGGATACTCGATGCAGCCGATGAAATGTTCAATGTTAACACACAAATCTTTGATGTAATGTAATGGGACATTTAACAAAACTGAATGAAAATTTATTCTCCTTGTTACACTTTAACGTACGACTTTCGAACTTTTGGCTGTTGAGTAAAAAGTCTTTATTTCAACGACCCCCACCTTGTGTTAAAGTTTAACAAAATAGTTTCACCGGCTTAATGAAGGAAGACTCGTGCACAAAATGAGATTGAAATGCAATATTCTAACGTTTCCCATTAAAAGTTGTATGAATTAGATTCGCCAATTCTATTCATTTACTGACACTAATTGAAAAGACTCTATACGTGTTACAAGGGCGCTTACTGACGAAATTTTCAAGCAATTTCCCTGCACGATTCGAAATTCAGCAAAACTTCTGCGATATTCAATTATAGATTTCTTAAAACGTTCTTGTTGTGAATCAATTTTATTCAATTTTATGCTCTTTTGATTCAAATATCTGAAGAATTGCTTATACCTATCTACGCATTCAGCCGCAGATCTTTCAAGAAATTCATTTTGTTGCGGAAAGCATCAACATAAAGTTTTAAAAAACTACGTAGGATTGCCTGGGTATTGGCAAATTTCAAAATTCATGATAAGTTTATGAACAAAAAATAAGGGAAATTTTGACTCCAAACATAAAGTATCAATGTCGTCCTCAAAAGTTGCATGTGAATGATTTTCTTCTTTTTCAATTTTCTTAAACAAATTTTGCAAGCTCATCAAACCCGGGATCTCTGTTTTCAAATTATTTAAAGAAACGTTGCGTAAGTAGTTGTTAGAAGCTGTGTTTTCAGCTCAGGTACATGAGATGAGTCGTTGTAATGTTCAGGGGTACATTTATGCACTCGTTAAGTTTGGTTCAGTTTTTAATTATTGAACGAGGAAAGGGAGAACATGATGCACATGAATTTTCTTGATTGATATCCCTGAAGAAATATTTTCGATGATTTATAAATGGTACCAAAATATACTCGTGCTGAATTAAGGAGTATAGCTCATATTATTCAAGTTTTCCCGGACTACATAATTTATTGCAAGAAATTAAAATTTTAAGTCCTTCAAGACAATTTCGAAATAATGTCGATCACAAGTGATACATTGTTCGTTTTAGTTAGTTCAGAGGTCGCAGTGAAAAATTGCTTGAAAATCAGTAAATTCTTGAAATACATCGCGCTTCATCAACTGCTCACGCATTACTCTATGTCCAAAACGTGCTCAAAAATTTGAAGCAATACAAGTTTCAATCAAACTGTTCTGTTCTAAGCCGCTCATAACTTTTTCGATTTAGAGAGCGACCGAGGCTCTAAATTATTAGAGATCATGAACGGCATGCCTTTTTAGGAATTTTAAAACTTTTCGAAATCCAAAGCTACAA
>JACJUY010000462.1:143282-169764 GCA_014220935.1 Platorchestia sp. MABIK | reverse complement strand
GGTGCACTTCGTACAACAAACTAAGAGATTTTAATCCCAATTCCGAAATCTTTAGGCTGTAATACATTTCATGTATTATCTGTTTTGGAAATAAATGGTTTTTCTTTCATAGTTTTCTTGGCATCGACATTCAAGTAGGTGAAGATACTAATGGGTTTGACGACAGCCCTTACAATACATGACCTTGATATCATGCGAAAATATCCTGATATCATGACTTTGATATCATAAACTACCATGTTTATGAAGGCAGTAGATTGACAAGAAAATCCCATGCTCCAAAAGTTCAATGAGATGCGTTAAAAACAGTGAGTCTATTTTGGTGAGTAAGATTATCATTTTGAATGTTTCTACATGTATCTTATTGAAGAAATATTTTAAATCCTCCAATTTGTGCTCAAGAAGTTATTCATTTTTCATTTCTAAATGAAGTTCCTAGAAACTCTTTCTGTAACTTGCACAGTTCCAATACTTGTAGCGCAATGAACTTTCAAACGTAGGCTTGATGTTATGTGAAACCGTAAATTCCAATATATTCGTCTACATAGATCTAAACATTTCATCACTGCAGTACTGCTGAGCTTCAAGGTTTCAATCATGAGCCAATGCTCTTTTTTGGTGTCACACCAGTAAATCATAACACAAGTGACGGTAGATTAGATAAATTGGAAAGGAATCATTTATTGACCATTTTTGGAAGACCGGGGACCTTTGGACTCTTTTCACAACTCTTTTCCCTATCTTTTCAATAGGGAACAAACTTCAAATTTTTGAATCGTCGTTCTACTAAATGTGGGTGGGGTTTCAGATTTTACGTCACTTGTCTTTTGAGGTTGTCATAGTATCTCTCTGAACTAATGTACGTGTACTTGAATTCTATCGATGCGATCTTCTTCGGAAGCACAAGAATTGCGCTTGATGGACGTAGGAAATGCAATTATTAAAGAAATGGCGAACTTGGCCTCATTCTGCACGTCTCTCACTTCTTAACTCAATGGTATTCTGTCGTGAATATGTCATTTTACAGCCACAGGTTAATTGGTGGCCTAATCGTGGCCTGGGCGAAAATTGGTGTCCCTAATTTGTGCTCATTAATCGGATAAACATTTGTACCAGGAGGCATCGCTTTAATTGATTACTTTCTGCTTCTACTTCGAAGCATAGATTATCCGCAATGTATTTGATTTAGTTTGAATATATTAGCTCTTTTTGAAGTATCTGCTAAAGGGTTTCAAAAACCTAAGTAAAGAATACCGAAGAAACATTCTAAACAAAGTGTTTGTTCAGCATTTAACATCTCATTCGAAACGCATTTGTTGAGTGGTGCGTAAATTATCAGTTTTTTGCACTCAAAATACATTAGGAAGACCTGCGCAGATGCGCTGGTGAGATAAAGTGCCAGGATCCTAGACTGGGAGAGCCAGTTATACGAATCAGATTTCAATTCTGAGGTACTTCATTCCTGCAGATCCGAGCATATCAGACCGTGGAATCTAAAAAAGAAGGTAGCGGGTCCACTGACTCTTTCGTGGAAACATCGGAATATGTTACCCGAATTATTTTTAGGTTATTGCTGACTTTTGTGAGTAAACTTACCTGACGAAAATATATTTATAGTTGTACCACTGAATTATTCAGACTGGCGGTCGGTCTTCCCACACATTCTTGCAGAAATTTCTTACGTGAGGTAATCTAACTCCGTGAAATAAAAAAAGGAGCATATAAATGGCATCTTGAAGTCGTTTGATTTAGGGAGAAAACTCTATGATTATTCAGACATTGATTTCACAAATGCTTTCAAATAAATAACACTTCAAATAAACTATCAGACTTTGCTCTAGATTGGAAAAGTTTTGGGTAAATTCTATTAATGTGATTTGCATTAACATAAACAGAAATCATTTCATTAGCAGAAAAGTTTAATTAAATTTTGGGACTATTTTCACCAGGCCAATTTAAGTAAGAGAAATAATTTATTCTACCAATCCAATATTTTCATCCAACAGCAGCGAAAATAGAAATAGAAATATTTCCTTATACACAAACTATTTGGATCCCAGGTTTAATTTTTATATCGGAACTAAATTCGCGTTAACAGAAAGCCATGTTAGTATAAGCCATGAAAGCCATCTTTGATCAAACGACCCAATAATTTTCCTCGGAGTGAAGCCCTCGATTCTATTTATTGAAGTGAAAGAACTCGCTCTCAGAAAGCCAAACATAATCCGTAGCGACATTGGCTGATATCGCAGCCTGGCTTTCAGTGTCGAATTAAGCAAAACGAAATTAGAGTTTACAATGACCGGCTTAATTACTGCCACCGCCTCCCAAAATACGTGCAAAGGAAGATTGAGAGATTAATAAATATTGCACTCTTTTAATATTTATCCAAAATGCTCAGACATATATATAAGGAGAAATTCTCAGAAGTTTTCATGAGATCGCACAATTTTTCTGAACTTCATTATGATAAAAATGCACAAGCAATTTCTCAGTCTTTTTTCGATTTTACCAGTTTTAAAAACGTTTAGACATCAATTGAACATACAATGTCTTAAATTACATCCTTGGGTTTTCTCAAATTAATTTCATACGAAAACCATTACTGACATACAATCAGTCACCAATTTAGTTTTCGCAGTTGTTTATGCGAAGACACAACTAAATGCATCAGAGCTCGAAAATAAAGTGATGAATTCTTATAGATCCACCTTCCAAAATATAAGATAAAATTTCAAAGAGATTTGATATTCTGGAGCCAATCGTGAAGGCAATGAACAACAAAAATGCAGAAGAGAGTCATGTTTTCAACAAAATAGGACTTGAGAGAAATAAGCTTTTACTGTATAGGACGAGAAGTGTGCACCTGCGCTAATGAAAATTCTCGTGACTCGCCTATGGACGTTCTTATAGATTTGACTAATCCCAACATCGCAGTGTTGTAGAAGTCAGAAGAGTTCGGAAGAGGGAAAACCTGAAGGCATGTGATTCGATAAAAACGTTTATGACGCCAATGCATGTTAACGCAAGAATTTCATTTGTCAAGTGTCAAATGGAAAAAAATTGTGCTTCAGAAACTTGTTCTAAGGTCAGTTGCAACTAAAATCGAACCCATTAGCCATAAAATTTCGCATGTGTACTAGGTCATCTTCCTTAGAACACCATTCCAACTGTTGTACTTGAAGTTACGTGGATGTTTTGCTGCGTCTGGACCTGGTAATAACAACTCGAAGGATCTGAGTCTCTGTACGAGGAGGTTCGAGCTGGACACTGACCCCAAGCATAATTTTGAATGAACGGAGAACTTACTGATGAAAAAAAGAATTATCATATTAAAGTAGTCACAATAAAATCATGACCTAAATGCAACACGATATTTATGGAGAATATTTAAGGTAAATGTAATAAGAAAATCATCAAATATCAAGCAATTGTATTACATCTGCAAGGAACAGTGGATTTATTTGACAGTTAGAAATGTACTAGACTAGCTCGTGCCGATTTTTTTTCCGCATTGTTATATTTTTTATAAAGGCTAGTGAAGTTGTGCAATAACCTTGATACATCGTAGTGTTATTTCTCGCACATCGCAACACGTCCTGCATAAATGTTAACACAATATGATGCTTATTAATCTCTTACAATACTCGTTGGCCATATTCTCCGGTGATTCGCCGATAACCATGCCGATCATTATAATTTGTTCATTGCAGCCAGAGGCATTTTATCACGAAAGATCATCATTACCTGCTTCCAAAGCATGTAAAAAATTTGATGTACTAAAGTTCATCATCAATAATTTTGTACATGAAGAGGCCATCTTAAAATTTTGAAAATGTCATCCAAAATTCCGTTTTTCAAATTTATGACCAAGATATATCATTTGTGTAACTTGCAGGGTTGCGGAGTCGGAGTCGGGAGTCGTAGTCGCCGGAGTCGCATGTTTTAGGGTGGAGTCGGAGTCGCTTTTCTGAATGTGTGTGGAGTCGGAGTCGGAATCGTTCATTCGGATGTGGTGGAGTCGAAATTGGATTAGCTATTTTTTGGAGTCTTGCATTCATATTTTTGCAAAAGTTATTCATAATTGTTTAAAACCGAGAGTAAAGAAAACAGAGTTGAAACACTTCACTGAA
This sequence comes from Platorchestia sp. MABIK, assembly GCA_014220935.1. Lineage (NCBI taxonomy): Eukaryota > Metazoa > Arthropoda > Malacostraca > Amphipoda > Talitridae > Platorchestia > Platorchestia sp. MABIK. Next base: position 165,631 of record JACJUY010000462.1, on the reverse strand, counting down.
AAGCTACAAAAATACGCAATGTTTTTACTGATTATTTTGTTCGAGGTTCGAAACAGCGTATTCATTCCCATCACTTAATTCCATCAATGGTCATTGATATCAATGGTCATTGTGGGTTCACACACAAATACTTATTTCACATGTGCGAGGCATAATTTTCGGACTGGAACAGTAATGCATATATTACAGTGAAAAAGTCGGAATTAGTAATTGAAAGCAACGCAATTTCATTCTGTTTGTTTATGTTTCTCTCATTCCCCCTTCAATTAAACATAGGATCTAGGTACTAGTAGTTAATGTGCTGCAAGTTACTTGCAGAACAGCTCAGCTGATGTAATACATTGTACTCACATAAAGAGTGGTCACTCTGTACGCTCTTACTTTGTCTATATTCTATACCAGTGGTTCCTTAAAACGATTTTTGCTAGTCTTTATTTTGATGTTGCTTTGGTGTATTGATTGATAATGACTAGTCTTCGCAATAACCAAAAGTTATGTTGTGATCAGAAATATTTCTAGTCTTTAGGTTATGATATATTGATAATGACTAGTTTTTTCTAAAAACCTGAAGCTGTGGTCTGATACATAAAGAGTTCTAGTTTTCTGGTTACGTAATGGCTATTGATAATGAAAATTCAATTATCTTATTTTCATGTTAATAACTGTAATATTTGTTGATTTTTTCAGCTAAATATAGTACCTATGTACTTCAAATTTATTTCTTTGTTTTGTCTACTTCCTTGTTTTTAGGTCAAGTTAACATGCATTAATAATGAAAATTTCGTCTAATTTCTAAAGCTGTTCCTTGAAATTTGTTTGGTTTTCAAGAGTTAAATTGTATTTCATCATTTCAATTTCTTGTTTAATTTTTAAGTTTCCAAGGAAGCATACGCTGAAATGGAGATTTTCCTAATTTTGTTTTCACAATTTTAAAAGCTTAAATAGTGTCTGTTCCTCAGCAATGACTGTTGCATTTATGCGATCGTACAAATTTTCTTACTGAAAACGTTCCAAAAAGCACCAAAAATACAAATGAAAAGAACGTGGGCGTTTATTAAAATAAGAAAGTGTCAAATACATGGTAAAAAGTCAAACGAGAATAAAAGACAGTATCATATTACACACAGAGAAGCTAAAAGTGGCTTTTATTTGTAAACAAAACGTTCCGAAAATGTCAGGCCCCTGCGAAGAAAGCAGAACAACTTTGGCCTATTATAGCCGAGATAGAAAATTGTTTGAGCTACAATATGTCACCTTTTCTGCATTGTTACTCTGCATAGTGTAGGTACAGAGAAGAAAAGGCGGTGTGCAAATCTTGCATACCTTATCTACATGTATGTATGATATAGCATAATTTTGGGGATTTTGAGCATAGGAACTGAATTAACTATTGTAGTTTCGTTGAATCGGAGCATACTTAGGAATAGAAAAAACTGTGGATACTTATCTATGCTTATTAGAGGATACCCTATAAACACTATATTGGAATTATAAACACTATATTGGATGTTTTTTTTGTGCGGATAAATTTCAATATGTACAAAAATTCAAAATAAATCAATTTTCCTGAATGATAAAATGCCGAAAAGCCTTAGTCTTCGAGTTACAAGGACTTAAAAAAACTTTAAAACTCAAAGTAGGAGATCTCGTGCTCGCCAATGTTAACGCTAGTCTTGATAGTTCCGACCGCACCAAAGTAGTTATTTGTTTTTTACGATTAAACCTGCAAGCATTTTACAATTACAAAAAATTTGCAATTTAAACGTTCGTTAGGAAATTAACACTAACTCATCAATGATAAACGTTATTAGCCATTTCATTAAATTAATAAAACGTGCAAACATAATTCGATGCTTAATAGCTTGAAACTGCAGATACTTTTTCTAACCGTAAAATGATTGCAGTTCTCATTGTAGAAATATAAAAAAACCTGTTTTAGTGGGGAAGGAACTTCAAGACTTCACCTTCACCTTTTTCACATTTTCACCCATCAAGACTTCACCCTTTTCACTTCAAATTAATCTAAGTCAAGGTCAATTTAATCCAAGTCAAGATCAATTAAATCCAAGTCAAATTCAAATTAAAGCAATCCTAAATTGAGTTAAGAATTGACGTTATCACTCGTTAATTTGAGTGTTTTTTGTATTAAATATGCCTTTATTTTATGTGATGAGCAAGGCAATCGTTTTCTTTTCAGCAAGGAATACAGAAAATTTCCGCCGGTGTCTGGTGTTGCAATCTAAAGACAAGCTGTCGTAAAATGTGCTAAGTCCCCAGCATCAGGAGGCAGAGTGTGATTCAGATCTTTGAGCGGCGTAAAAGATACCAGTTAATTATAAAACTTCCTATTATACTCCTCGTAAAAGTTCTTTTAAAATTCTACATTTATGGCAGTTTGCATCCATTCAATTTTTACGTTCAAAAGAAAATTTTATATTACACATATACATAGTATGTAGTATCGAGTAATTATTTACACTCAAATAGAGATTAACATGCGGAAAATTTCCCTTTATCACATGTATCAAATCATATACACATGCTACTAAATAAGATTATCATTGGACGATATGTAGATTTAATCCAAAAAAAAATATAGCAACAAAGTCCAAAGAACTTTTCGCTTGTCCTAATGATTTTCGTAAAAAGAAGTTACAATTTATCTCATTGACAGAGATGATACATTTGCCTTGACCTATTAATTTGAAGGGATGGCAACATTTTTATTGCTAATGCAGAAATGTATCTGTGTAATGTACTCCTATCAATTGTATTCAAACGGAATCGTACATAAGTACTCAGTGAATCGCGTTTGTATATTTCTCGTAAAGATTAAATCTACATAACGTCCAATAGTTCTCTTGTGTATTCGCATGTATATGAATTCATACATGTGATAAAATGAAATTTCAAATATGTAAATCTCTAAATGAGAGGGGAAACATCCATGATACTGCTATGTGTAACATAAAATTACCTTTTGAGCAGAAATATTTGAATGGATGCATACTAACATTAATGTAGAATTTAAAATAACTTCAATGAGTAGTACAATACAAGTGTACTGGTTATATTATATATTTGACTAGTATCTTTTACGCCGCTCAAAGATCTGAATCACACTCCGCCTCCTGATGCTGGATACTTAGCACATTTTACGACAGCCTGCTCTTCAAATAGTAACACCGGCGAAAGTTTTATGTATTCCTTGCTAAAAGGAAAAACGATTGTCTTTCTCATCACTTCTAATAGAGACATTTAATGCAAAAAACGCTCTAATTAACGAGTGAGTGCGTCAATTCTTAACTCACCTAAAAGTTGGATTATTTTGAATTTGACTTGGATTAATTCGAACTTGACTTGGATTTAAATGAACTTGACTTGGATTAATTTGAAGTGAAAAGGTAGCGTATATTCATTTCATTGGCGCTCACGTGGTATACTTTAGGTTTCAATATTCCTTTAAGTCCTCACAACTCTAAAACTAAGGAGTTTTGGGCATTTAGTCATTCGTGAAAACTGATTTATTTTGAGTTTTCAACCTACAGTGGAAATTTGTCGCACAAAAAAACTACACATATATATTGAAACGCTAGGTGTCTAAATCAATTTATAAATAAAAATTTATTTTGTATCTAATTTCCCTAATGTTAATATAATGAGAATTAGCTTGATTGGATGGTATCATAAATACCATTCAAATTATGTGAAAAACCTAACAGCTGCTCACTTTTGTTTATAAGTAAAAAATTTTGCTTTAAAATTGAATCCATTGTTGAGAAAATGCAGCTTATCGTGGAAAAAAGGTATGGCAAATTTGTTGAAAACTTCTTTGCTAATAATCATTTAAAATATAATACACAGTTGTTGTTTGCTTGGTTGTTGTGTACGTCTGTAACGTTCATAAGGATGCTAATTGACCGTATCAGTGATTAAAGTTTCACAAGTGCACAAGTACAAAAATGTTTTAATCGCGGGTACTTATAGGGTGGATCTATTTGTTTGTCATCTAGATCTTGGGACTTTTTTAAAGAAAACTATCGAATCCTGTCATTTTTGAAGAATCATGTACACTAGTAGATATATAGATTAGTAAAACTTTATTTTTAACATTCTGTTACCAATTTAAAAGTCGTTCGTAAATAAAGATCATAATAACCATTTGTACAGGTTGCAATACCTGCAAGCAGTAATATTTATCATACAAATTGTGAATAGGTGGAGTTTGAGTCACAAAATTGTGATTAGGTGGAGTCGGTGTTGGAGTCGCCAAATTTTAGAAAGGTTGAGTCGGAGCCGCAAAATTCTGGAAAGGTGGAGTCGGAGTCGCAAACTTCTGGAAAGGTGGAGTCGGAGTCGGAGTCGCAAAATTCTGAAAAGGCGGAGTCGGAGTCGGAGTCGCAAATTTATTCCTCCGACTCCGCAACCCTGGTAACTTGTTCATCCATTACCAGACGCTCATGCCTGTAATGCAATTTCTTTTCTCATGCAGGCAACCGATAGTCAAGTTTCGTGCCAGTTTTTTAGAAAAAAATTCAAAAATTGTCATTTTGGCATTTCATTCTATTCAAATAACAATCACTTGTGAAACGCACCTCCTAGTTCAGAGAAAGCAATTACTACAGTGAGACATTGAATTAGGATAGATAACTTATAATTTTCAACCGAAGAACTAAAGCGTGGCAGCTTTTCACATTTTCATTTATTGCCGAGGAGTATAACAAAACTTATCAGACAGAAATATCTGTTAAATTACACTATAACAAACTAATTCACAAAATACTAACCCACGAAAAGCCTATCGTTTCACGAATCTTCTTTCACGAACTATGTGCGAAGAAAAATCATCGATGCACACCTTTTCTATTCAGCTGAAGTAATATTTTTAAAGATATGACAACCGCAGCACCTTTCAATGCTTTTCCCAGCGCATAATGTTAAAGTGACATCGCTTGAAGCTAAATATTCTCTTTTGGTTGATAAGGCTGGATCAGCAGACGACTATCCCGGTCGTAGGAGCTAAATCAGTGAGAATATTGGCTCGTTGTGATGGGCGGACGTCGCTAAGCCGAGATCAATGGACGGAGAGCGCTGGCTCTTTACGCGATAGCCCTGAGACGCGCGGCGAGTGTAAAGAAGACCTTGACCGTGAAAAAGATGTAAAGAAAATCGTTGTGACAGATGATGTAAGAAATGATAACGGTAACAGCCATAAAAAATACGAAAATATTTCAAAATTTAAGTGTTAGGGTAGGGTTGAATCATTGAAGCCTCAAATGTTGTGACGGAGTAGAATAGTAAATTTCGAAATCACAGAGTAATATCATTCAGGACTGGTTTCACCCGAACTTGATGCATTTTTTCAGAAGTGTACAGCACTTCTTTCTAAGTAAAAGCATGTGAGCTTCAAGCATGCTTCGATAGGGAATATCCACAAGAAAAAATAGTTTTTACCAGTAAACATGAACTTTTCAGAGTAGGGCATCGAAAACAAGTGTTTCGGTTTTGCTCAATCTACTGAAAAAGATGTGCTCACATATTTAAGGCCGCACGATGATCCATTCTCTTATCAAAAATCTATGTATGGTTTCATTGTATAGCTTCAACTATATTGATTCGCAGCGCAATAAATAAAACACAACTGGCTTTAACGTATACGTTCTAGGTTGCAGTTCTGTCTTTCTCTACTAAGTTGTCGCACTACTGTAGCTGCAGGCGGGATTATTCCAGCATAACATTGAGGGATTTTTGGAAAACTATGCCGTGAAAATTTGAACAAATCAAGCAGTTTTTTACACATACCATTCATAAATGGAATAATTTTGTATGTCCCCTACAATGGACAGGTCGAAACAAAGTGTACCTGCTTGTGGACCCGAATGCGTTCATTGGCTTCCATCGCGTTTCCACTGGTAACTTTTCCATACTGTATGCAACTCCACTTGATCTAGGACACTTATCCCAAACACACACTATACTGATGGAATAGTTATTTAACGTGAGAGTGTGGAAAATGGTGCTCACTTTCTCAATGTCATGAAGAGGATAGAAACGATTGTTACACATTCTGTTTTATAAAAATTAATTTTATTTTAGAACACAGCTTCTCAGATATGGATTGCCGAACGGAGACGAGACGAGTAATTCTTAAAAACTAACACTATCGTTACCAAAGTTTTTAAATATCATCCAAGACTCTTTACAAGCACAGTGAGATTTCTCTTCGCGCATAAGCAAGTTTAGAGTTCCAGGCCCTAAGAAGAATGAATTTGGTCCGTTTTTTTACCAATTTATCGTGATGGTCAATTTGGGTATATCATAATTGTTTGAGATCTTTATCGTCCTCATCATACGATGTTTTATACATGAAATTACGAAAAAAGAATTGATTGAGATCAGAAAACTAAAGCATATTTAAGTAACTGATGAATAATTTGTTTTAACATTGTATTCTGAGTTTCTCTTTCCCTGCAAGCTCTTTTTGGTGGAATGAAGAAAAATTTAGTTTCTAGAAAATTAATTCTTCTTTCTCTGGTTGGAATTGTCCTTCATCCTCTGGTACACACATTCAGCCATTATATACCAACAAAACGAATAACTTTACGTTCATTCTGAAACAAATTTTATTTTATTCCGCTGTTAATCGGCACTTCTAAACTCTAATAACGTCAGCGATGGATAAGGTCTCTTCCGAATGATGACCAACGAAAGCCGCATACCAACACCAGACAAAATTTCTGCAACCATCGACGGAACGATCAAGAAGCTTGACAAATTTAGCTGCGTTACAGCAATGAAATGTCTCCTCGCCTCTTCTGACGGTGTTCGCGAATGAGGTTAAGATGGAATAATTAATGAAAATAATGAAATTCCAAACTCTCCTGCATCGTTTTAAATTAGCCTGAACTCTTTAGGTTTTATGGGTTTTGTAATCGATTTTCAAAAAGTGGGAGATACCAAGGAGACATCTCGTGTGTTTTAACATTGGAAGTGACTGTCCATTGTGGTTTAACATCAACAATCTGAACTCCATTCCTACATAACCAGGTTTCCGCTCCAGCATCTTAGGACTTGTATTTACTTGATCTTAATAAAGGTACGTCATACAGGAGTTTTAGTCGAAATGAAAAAAAATGAAGTTTTACTCAAAATGCTGCAAAAGTGTATGGCTTCCTAATACGAGAATTTCACAGGTGCGAAAACCAGTGACACTAAATAGTTCGTTCAATGGTGAATGCCACAGTCTTTTCCTTGCTTTTCTACTTGGAGAAATGACAGGCGTAGTAGCAAGAACTTTCAGAAATGATACGGAAAAATTTAATAAATTTATGTTGCCCAAGGTGCTGTAGGTCGGAAGAGTTGTATAGCCATGCATACCGCGATAGCAGCTGCGATAGGAGAGATTTGTTCTCCGTATCAACTTCAGCTGATACAATTACAATAACAGTGTTAAATAGTCGATTAAAGGGTCAATGAAAATTTGTGTTCCATTCAGTCAAATATTCAATGTGGTGCAATGTCTTGATAGAAAAAAACCGAAGTTGATGGTATGAGCATATCTCAGTGAAGTACAGAATGCCTTTAATCGAGCGAAAAATAAAGCTACAGCGGCTGTGAGACAATCATGGCAACAAGGCAATCAATAGCCGAAGGATTTCTTTACACAACTTCTTTGTACATTTTTTGAACCGTAATTCTTAACAAAACTAGGTCACTTGACCTGAATTCTGGCGCAATAAAAATCCCACGAAGATTTTACTGTACTTTACTCAACGTTAAATTCACAGACGGTTGCGCTCATTACATATTCTCTGTATATGTCAACAAAATGCCTTTGATCGGCCTCAGTGAATGGTATTTTAATCGCATGCACTGCGTCTGTAGAAATAAAGTATGATTATAATGATTATTATTGGTATTTATTCATTTTAAACCATTTCATGTTTAAAGATTATATCAAAGAAACTCCTCAGAGTTCAAATTCAAGTGATCTCAATTGGTTGCGAAATTTCAGTGTTTCTCTTGACATATTATTTAAATCAGTTCTCTATTTCCTAACCGCATCAAAGGTGATTTCAAGAAAGCAAAGATAACATTTGGCGCGTAGTACAGGAAACCTGTAATCTATGCACGAGGTATGTTCTAGCCCAGGTTATTTTGCACCCATGGAAACAGCACGTTAGGGAGGCAGTGGCAAAATGAATGCAGGGAAGACGACATGCAAGCAGAAACATCCAAAGCGGACACGAAAGATGGAGGTCCCGAAGGTTATCCACAATTGAGGTAACCTTACAGTATCCTTCTGGGACTGCCAGTCTCCATTGCTTTCGACACACAAAATAACCCAAACTTTGCCTAGCCTATGCTTCCCTAGGAGCTCGCTTAACAGATTTCGCTGCGCTCGCAAAGGATTAGATTATATTAGGTCATATGGGAGTTCAAGCCTTGCAAACCACATAAAATGTGTTCACATGAGACGAAAGTGGAAAGCATCATTCAGTGTGAAATTAAAGAATCTAGACACAAGTGCGCACCCATAATGGATTCCCTGCACATAAAAACAGTAAAATTGAAAGAAGTTTACGGAACGAGATAAAACTTTAAAAAGAAAGGAATTTGTGCTCAAAACTAGGACGACAGTGCGCAGAATAAAGATGGTTTGTAACAAAACAAATAACAAATTTTGTTTCAGGTAGAGAAAGCTTAACTGACCTCTGGCTCAAGACACCACGTTTTCCCGCTGGGAGAACTAATCCCCATAGATACAACAGTTGTGTCTCCTTGAAGGGGCGCTTGCAAAAGAAGGCATACGCATTGCGATGAGAGGAAAGGTTGAAATTAAAATGATGGTTAAACGATGACGACACTCATGTGAGAGTTCGGTTGAACAGCACGCCGGCCTGCGCACGATAGAGAAAAAGAGCAGGAAAACCAAAAAATCAGGCGTGAAGCCTGCTTTAACACAAAGCTGAACAGGTACTATTAGTAAGCCCGTCAATCTACAGTTGATGATTAGATAGTAAATTAGCTTAAGCCTCCCTATCCACAGCAAAGGTGCACCAGAAAAAAATGGGAAGGCAATATTTCGTAAGGAATGAGAAAAACGGAATATAAGCACAAGGTGTGGTCCCACTCCTCACTCATTGAAGCAAGCCCAACAAGCCAGCTTATGAAACAAGCCAAAAGAAGAAAAATTAAACAATGGGTGCCGAAAAAAGAACAGCAGTGAACCTATAAAATATAGTCCGTAACAAAACAAAAACACGTATTCTGTTTCAACGAAAGGAAAGGCCTTCATGGCCTAAAATACTGCCCTAGGTGAGCTCATTTTCAGTTTCGCTAAAGAATCCCGCATATCCCTGAGGAGCGACAAGTCGTACCGAGGTCCGCTGAATTACTGGAGTACAACCATTTCAGGTCAACCTCCTGATAAATATTGAACACAAGTCCTGAAACCTCCCAATACACCAAAAGAAATGCAGAAATCAGTCATCTGGCGTGCAATTTTTCAGTCAGAGAAGTGCTGTGACGGAAGTGTGAATTTTAATTGGAAGTAGTACGGGTTAATGGCCAAACAAGCGATGCAGGAACTGTCCGAACTTATAGTTCAAAGTACAATTTTTTATGTTGATTAGATTTACCTTTAAATTGAGACATGCTGCTTGCAATACCATTCCGGAATACATTTCTCAATGCATCCTATATTTGCGTTTCCACATGCTTCCTTAGAACAGCTTGTGCAGGTATTATTGTCAGAGGAATTCCAGCAAATTGCAGCCAATTTGCCGCTTGGCTCAGATTAACAAAGAGCTTATGTGCCCAAGCCCTTCACCCTCAGCGTCTTTTCCTCCCCTCCGCATTTCAATCATATTTATTAAAGTTCGTGGAGAGCAGCGGATGAACTATCTGTGTGGTGCGTACAGATTGAAGTGGTGCACGAGCGGCTAAGTGATAAGATAGAAGTTTCACGAGCCTGTCTGTGTCTGAGATAATTTTAAAGTATCCCAGTCCACATTGCATTTAATGCACAAGCTTAACTTACTTAAACCTATTGCCTATTTCATCCTACCAGAGGGGATGGTTGTTTTAGACGCGATGAAAATTCAAATTGAATTTGATGAGTTGCAAAGCATGCATTTATCATGGCATGTACATAGTTATCTTGAGCTGAAACCGTAGGCTAATTTTCTAAATTCAGTTAAAACAGAAACAGAAATATTGACTGCAGAAGTGAAGCGTTAGGAAACGCACGAGGAGCTTTAAAAGACGAGAATATCATCGAAACAATGCTTTTAAAATAGACTGTTGGAATACTGCATCTTTGTTTCAATGTTGCCAAAGTTTGGTAAAAATCCCTCAAGCTTCCCCTGTAACTTGATACCACACGTGTTGTCAAGGGAACACTCGAGACGCAACCACAAGGAGGAAATGAAGACTCAGTGCATAGTACAATTTATTAAATGCGGTTGCCAAACTTTTGAGAATGGCTGACAACTAGTACTAATAACTTAAACTTAGGCATACAATAGATGAAAATGACACAAATACTAAACAAAAGGCTGGCTGCCAGGCTCTGATTCGACCACACGCAAAGTCCAGAGTCACGCAACAAGTGACTTAACTTCTGAAGTGGCGTGAAGGTAGATCCCAGGAGAAATGGGCAGGAGTATCGCTCCAGTACGGCTCAGGTTCGTACGTGGCCCACGCAGTAAATAGAGCTCAGCTCCGAAGGGCACGGGGTCAGGGTACCCAAGCGGGCTCACCAGCGTACCGGTGGCTCAAGAAATGAAGTCCTGTTAAATTTGAACCACGAGCGACACAGTAACGCGTGCCGAGGCTCGCTGGTTCACGGATGAATGGGCGATGTTGCCAGGGCACAATCACAGAAATAAAGTTACCCGGGACAGAAAAGAATAAAAAATAAACTATCAAGAAAGGCGGACGCGCGAAGTTCCCTTACACGTGTACTGTAAAACAAGAATTATTGAAATAAGTATGTCTTGAATAGAGTTTTATTATCAAGCAGTGAAAATCGTGAAATAGAATTAGCTTCTGATCTCGAACACAGTTGGTGTTCGAAAAAGTAGTCGGCATTTACAGCTATTTTTAAATATTAATTTTTCAAATATCTATACATTGACGCCAATCAGTCCTTCATTAATTCTTTTTAACAATTTCTATTTAAAAAAGTATAAATCGTTTTCCCACAGAAGAATGAATTACGGATTAAATTTTCATTACCAAATTCATCAGAAAAAAATTGAAGTTTTTAAGCTACAAGAAACTGAACGAGTACGTTTTCAGACGGATGATATTTTCTTCCATCTACAAACGTTTACTTGAAAGAGTTTGTATATCAATAAGTAATCGAAAATAAAATAAAATAAAACCAGAGTTTAAAAAGAGTCTTTCCTGAAAGAAAAATTAAAATATCGCACAGCAAAACAAAATAAACATTGAGGTCCAAATTTCAAAATGTTAATACACGAATGCTACAAAAGTCAAAACACAAATCAGTGTAATGCTCAAGTATTTTGACTGCGCCCAGCCTACGAAACGATCAAAACTGTCAGTATTTTTCCATTATTTTCAAATGGCGACTCTCAGCAAAATTTGACCTTCAACTTTAAGAATGAGGCCCGTTTTTCACTCGGCTTCCAATAATTGGAAGTCTGAAAGCTAAGCGGTCGAGGTGTAGCGCCTTTGCCACCAACTTTTGGGTGGCGGTCGCAGCAAAACCTGAAATGTGGAAATTGGATAGAAGAAAGTTTGGGTCGCTCTGGAATTCGGATTGAACCGGAGAGCCATGCGACGGGTGACCAGTGAAATGATGTAAAATAAAGTTGTCTTTATGGAGCATAAGTGCAACCAAATGGATGATCCATGATGATGAAAGAAAGGAGACATAAAATTATACACATTAAAACCAGAAAGCGAATACTTCACTTTCCTCTGAGTATTAAATCAGTAGAAAAACTCTAAAATACTTCTAAGCAATCATAAAAAATTCAAAACCATGAAATCTTCCGATGACGTTTGTTCAACGTCAATCGAAGGAAGCCGTCCACTCAAAGACTACGTTATTTTATGTTTACTACAACATCACAGTGAGCGAAGCTCAACGACGCATGCATGTGAAGTGATAGCGGCAGCAGCTTTAATTGAGTACGGGTTACGGTCGAGCAGATACGAAGAGAAAAATAATGATACATTTATATAAGTTTTCAAATTTGAATTATTCAAACTGAAATAAATGAAAGATGAAGTAAAAATCACATAACGAAGTAAAACCGTAACCAAACTTTCCTGAAAGAGCAGCTTTTACAAGGTTGTGTATGTATACAAACCCTCAAGACCGCTTTTGTTTCCTGAAAAGGAATGGAACACCTGCTGAGCCACGGGTGCCCTCATTGTTTGCAGCCGAGTTAGCGTCGGTCATGCAACACCTGGTCGTAAATTGCAGCCTCATCTGTACTTATTTACGGTCCAACTCAGAGGCACTCGAGAGATACATCGACTACTCAACTCGCTGGCCTGCACAACAGTTGCAAGGCCGCCTGCGGCACTCGAATGGATGGATTTATCAGAAAGTGCGGGGCGGACTATGGATATTGAATTTTGCTTGCACTTCTAGTGCACGTTTAGCTTAAATGGAAAGGGCAGGACATGGGAAGTTAATGTTTTTGAATGGTTAATAAAGTTCACAGCTTAAACATTTGTTGAAATTAATGAAAATCACCTATGAAAATTGCTGCTCGACGGAAAAGTCATCTGGATATTTTACAAACATTTCATCCCTTGAATGCAATACAATACAATGCGCAAGAAAAAGAGACATAAAATCATTTAAAAATAAGCCAGATCCTGAGAAGTAAATTACCATCGAGTTGTATATACAAGCCAATGGTGAAACACTGAAATATTATAAGGCAATCGTAGAATCATTTGAAACAGTGAAACCTTTCAAATTTAAGATGTGACCCAATCCTGGAAACCAATAATTATCAGTCCATATCCCATATCTCAAAGTGAAGTATACACTGAGAAGAAGAAATGATTTCAGGTGAAACATCATCTAATCATTGTCATCTGAGGCTAAAAGCTTCACAACGCAGAGGCCATCAGGATTCCAACAGTAAATTTCAGAAGCATGAAACACAAATTCTTGCTCGCTGGCAGAGACCTTTTGTCGTATTTGCATTCGTAATTGGATCATTTTGCCCTCAGAAAGGAACTCGGCCAGCGACGGCGGAGCGGAGCGGCAAATGGTCAGTCGATTGTCACAAAAAAATTGCCGTCGAGCACCCCAAGTCGGACGCCACTTGGAAAAGAGGCGGGCTCCTGCAGCGTTCTTTGAAGAAAATATAATACTCTCCTCGACAGCATTTCTGAAGACCAATTTGAACTTAAAATTTACCCGTAAAGCTATCGATCATTGTACGATTGAACAACTGTGAGTTATTCTGCTCTTGTAATTTTGGATGCACACAAAAGCTTTACGCAGAAACATTTAAATTCATGTGACGTTACCTGTTAAGTACCTCCCCAAGCAGACATGTCGGAATGTTTTGTACAAAAAGTATTGCAATCTTTGCGATAACATGGTCTTACTTAACTAGGATATCGAAAAATTTGTCACGTAAGCTCAACTTTCCGAACGTTAATCCAAATAATTTCCATCGCGAAGTTTCGATTGGCCAGTCAGAAAAATTATCCGTTTCTTCATTATAGCAACAAATATGGCTATTTTACCCTACCCGTATGTCGTACATTAACTAAATGATTTTGTAACTTTTCCAAAACGATTAAATTCAGTTTTTGGGCCTACGTCAAGTTACTTTTCACCCATCATGAAGTTATTATCATCAACAGTTTTGGGTCATCAAACCTAACGAGCAGTCGACAGCCGCAAGAAGATAAGGACAGGATCATGGAAGCAAATATCACTGCTGTGACACGAGTCTAGACACTCACAGTGAAAGTTAATTGCAGTCTTTTTTTAGGAACACAAAAACCTACTCATGGTAGTCAGAGAGAAACGATAGCACTCGACAGTTTCCAATGGAATTTTCAATTCAAACAAGCTGTATTTATTAGTACATCAATGCACTCAATATATCAACGGAAGTGAAACTCTTAATAGATCAGTGGGTGGGAGTGGTCGGACTGGAGTCTCAACATGAACAATGATTTCTAAGCAATAATTCAATACTCATGTCGTATCATCTAAAGTTCATGTTTTTTTCTACGATTCATGACGCGTCGGCTTTCATAGGACCCCAAAGATAATTACGAAGTGTTGAGTATAATGCGGTGAAATGTGTTCAACTGCTGAACTTCTCAGTGGAATTTGTTCCTACTTTAAAAGCAAGCGCTCCTTTAAGCAAAGCATCATTTTTAAGATGAGAGATAATGGAACTCTGATCATTTTAAGTGCTATAGAAACTTGACTATTTGTTCTGGTAGAGGAATTTTTGAAAATGTAACAGAAAATGCACATGGAATCACTGAAGAAATGAAGCTAGACATGTCTGTAAAATAATTTAATTATATCATTTGGCAGTGGTAAAGCTGTTAATGGATTATCATGATTGTAGTTAGGACTTCAATAAATTGCAACCAAAAATTGCGTTGAATGGACTTTGTTTTCTGACATGAAATTAAACAATAACTGCAAAAAAATGAATGCCTATAAGAATGAGCTAGAGTAGAAGCTCAAGAAACAGCAGCTTATGTTTTAAGATCTGAAAAATGAAGTAATTTTTTCGTTTCGATTGAAATTATAGTGAACGTATGAATATCCATATCATACCAATGACATAACTCAATACTTTACTCCGGATTAGAATAAGACGACCGTCAACTGAATGTGCATCACTTCAAATTTTAATGCAGGAGCAATTGTAAAGATCAACGATTCTTGAAACAGGGAGCAGTGGAAAAGCATGCTCAAAATTCTTGTGAGGAAATTAGTTTCAGCAAGCCGGTTATTTATCGTGAACAATAAATGCAGGAAACGGTTTAGAAACTTCTTTTTTTCTCCGCTATCAGTTGTTGCTTGCGTGATTAAATTACGATCCCTGTAAAAAGTGTCTTTCAAAGGAGATGAAATACAAAAGCTTATTTCAGTTTGCATTATGTAGTCCAGTTTACTTCACGTTTGGAAACATCAAAAACCTCATTACTTCACGTGGCAAATGGGAAGCAAAATCAAAACTTTTCTAACGGAGAATGACAAGCGAAAATGAAAAAAATAACACTTCAACATTTTGATCTATTTTGCACCCGGAAAAATCATCCACGTAGAAATTTTTTATAATAATGGTTGTTTTTGAGGCAGAAAATGTAATAAAACATTTAGTCACGAAAACTTTACCCAAAGAAATCACAAGCATTAACCTACGAAGACGAATACATCAACCCCCACTCGATATCTGCAACTGTGCTACAATCATTTGATCAGGGTAACATAGCAGGAAAATACTTTAGGGTACATCCACCAACCAGGAGAAGATCTCAAAGCACTGAGAGCCGCGCATCATCGACGTCATCAAGGGAGGCCGCCTAGCGCTCGGCGCAGCTATTCATTGTTCAGCATTTGACTCCGAGGTCTCCGGGGCTTTTGTCTCGTCTGCATTGCAGCTCTCAAAGCCTAACAATAGAGGAGACCAAAGAGATGTGACCTTCAAAGAAGTTACTGAAAACTTTATGCCTTCCGAAGCCAGGCCGATGTGTCCTCCACCTTCACGCGTTAGGATAATATTAATCTCGGCCATGCTGAAAAAAGAGCAATATTGGTGTTTCTTATTTGAAAATATCCGTGGCACAGTTTGCTACAAAACGGTTTCAAAAATTCAAAGCTGGCAGAATGGAAAGGAAAGTATATTTTCCTGGTCACCGGAGCGAACTTTTTTGGGTCTGAAATTTTCTTTCGAAGGACGACAGAAGATGAAAGACTATGTTTGAACATTGCTCACGGTTAAAGTAGAAAACACTGGCGACAAATTGAAATTATTCCTAAAATAATTCCTAAACGGATCTATGGAATGCTCTAAGAATCACACTTACTTCTCAGATTATTCTATGAAAAGAAAATCTAGTTTTCGCTGATCGTATCAAACCCCTTTTACATGTAGAAATAACATAATTTCAGAACAGTAGCAACCAACGAAGACTACAAATCAGTTTTCAGTGAAAAATTGGTTACCATATCCTTTACGATGAAAGCTCTGAACAAAGTGTAGGCTACGAAATGACTTGGAGGTATTCGAGTTATCATGTCTTAATTTAGTAATTATGCTTAGTAATTTTTCTTCGTTTCAAAGCTAGACGTTATAACTTTACGTTATGAGAACATTGTGCAAAGAGTTTTTAACAAACTAGAGCACCGAAAAAATCTTGAATGGTAAATTTGAGACTCTTGAATTGCTAAAACGAAGATTCATATGAGGCATAAAGTTTTTCCCGAGGAAAAGTGCCCATCAATGTCAATTTTTACTTTGAGAGATGACCGCAATTTTACAGCGAATCCAGTCCGCCGACTTCCATCAGCAGTTTTGCAAATCTTCCCGCGAATGAAAATCGAGTTACACATTCGCGCAGTGTTTTAAAAGCCTGCCACAGAACATCACGTCATGCTGCTCGCGCAGATCTTCCTTGAATTATTAATGACTTGCAAATCATAAAAATCAGGAAGAAATGCAAGAAATTCGAGTGCGATGAAATATTCTCGGGTGAGAGTCTGAACAATTCGGGCAACGCGTAGTCAACCGTGAACGGAATAAATTAAAAGACGGAGAAAAATACGCGTATTTTTCGTTTTATGTCAGACCAGCGATAGATTGAGTTATTCAGGGACTCAACTTCAAACAAGAAATATTCCAGACATTAAAAAGGCTCCGGATGAATATTCTGGAATACCATTCTCAGAAATCCGTCCTGCAATATTTATTATTTACAAGAACGTTCAACTTGTTGACTCTGTTCCCCCATGTAAGTCTCATAATACGACGCAAATAAACGCTCAATTTTGCACAGCGCCAACAAACCTGAGCCAACCCACTCTGGCAGTTGATAAATGGACAGGAACCTCAGAGGTAAGGACAGAATAGTGATTGGAGGTCGAAAGATATAAATTCATTTCTGATAAAGTTACTATTTCAAATGTCACGCAAATTTGGCTGATTGTTTTGGCGAATGAAACAAAATTAAAAATGAACTCATTTGTCAACATTGCCCAAGATATTCTCTGGAAATAAAATGCAATTGTAGTGCGCGGATGGGAAAAATAGCTCTGTCCTGACACCTCGAGTTGTTTTAACTTACCAACACTTGACCTGCGAAAGGCCTCACGTTGCAAATACGAGTATGAGCAAACTTCCTAACAATTTCAGTTGTAAGAATTTTGTGTGCGAGTTTAAAGTAGTGCTTCGTGGGATGAAGTGCTGTATTTTTGCGGCTGTACAAGAGCGTTAATCTTAGAACCTCGTGCCTAGAATTAAGGAAGTCGTTTTTGCGGGCATGATTAATGGTAGTAGTTTTGACCGGCGAACTGCGATTATGATACACGAGCCCAACCAATTTTACTTCTGAGACCACCAAGTTTATTTAAAAGTTATCTTATAGGTAAGTGAACGTATTTCAAGAGTCAAAACAAAGGAGTCATTTCTCAATTCAGCCAATTGAAATTTTTAGTCATAACGATGATATTTTACGAAAAATGAAATCAAGCTCTAACACTATTCTCCTGTGGAGTACATCAAAAATACACAAGCTGCGTCCAATGTGTGATAGAAGTAGCACCGTTATTTTTTACTGCTTACTGGACAAACCTTGAGAAAGGAATGATTGATGGGATGAATTTTGGTTTTTCCACAAATGAAATTGGTAATCGCTAAGAAATTTTCCACTCTGTGACCTAAAATCATCACCGCAGCAAAAATTATGGACTGAAGAAGCGTTGTCTTTTTCCGAGCTCCCTTTTTTTTATTGTGTTCTTTGAAAATGTGATGAAATATACTCTTTAACCCTAGAGACTATTTTTTTATGAGAATTTCACTAAAATAGAATCTCATTTACATTCCAGCAATATTTTCAAATTAATCAGCAATAAATTATCTTTCTTGCAGATAACTTGTTTTCTGTGCCAATGACATATTTTAACCACAACACAAGCTCTTGTACAAACCACTGCACTCAGTTTTCGTATTTGCGTCTGGTTACTTTCCACTAAAGACGACAGTAAATACTTGTTTACAACCGTTTTCATGCTCTGTATTTGAGTGAGCGCTCCGCTGATGTTTAAAATGGCTTCATTTATTTTATGCTAGTCTCTTCAATTGTTTCGTTTCATTTGACCACATCCTTGAAATGTATTATTTTCAGTTTCAAAATTACAGTTGCAGGCGGATTCTAGGTTATCATCCTGTATATAACGCCATCAAGAAAGTAGGTTAAACATGCATCCCTGTACAAACTCCTCCCAGTACTTCTTTTGGAAAATCGGCCAGAATTGCAGCAAACATTAGATATGTAAGCCTAGAAGCCATTACAGAGTTTTCGCAGACGTTAAAAACAGCCGTCATTTTACAATTTTTAAGTCGTCGAGTTTTGTATGATCTTTTCTCCTTTCAATAATTGTAATTTCCTCTGAGGATTCGAAAGAAAACTTTATTTTTGTGATCACAAATGAACAAAAGGTAAAGTATTATTCTAGTCGAAAACTGCTCAAAAGAAAATTGGAAATGTAATATAAAAAAAAGTTTGATCGGAAAAACAGCCTAATAGAGTAGAACAAATACTGATGTGACATGACTAGGAAAAATGAAATGGAGAAATTTCCTGCGAATGAGAGTTTGTGATAATTACTCAATTTGATCTAGGTCGTTGTTCGAACACGATATCTTTAAAGCGAAATTCGGTATGAACAGTAAATAAAAGAAAGCCTTGAATGAAAAGTCAAAATTACAATTCGAAATAATCTCGTCGATGGAGAACAAAAGAGACCACGTACTTTGAGTCTCCATCTGGGAAGACTTATCCAAAGAATGAGGTGTAAGGGAGTATTTGCGAAGGATACTGTGAAGAATCTCTGATCAGAATACTTTGTGTTCAGAAGAATTTGTGTTCAGTGGAAACGGTGTCCAAAAGAATCTGAGCTGCGAAAAAATTACTTTCAGAGGAAACTGTGTTCAGAAGAATGTGGAGCAGCAGTACCAACGACACTTCAATGTTTTTGAACAATGCATCATAACATTTTGAACAGCATCAACAGAGCTACGAGTGTGTTTCAAAAATATTTACATATTGAACTCCATGGATATATTATCTTTTGTTGGCACTTTTCTGATCAAGATTCCCGAAAGCGTGAAGACAAATCAAATCATGAAATCGTTACATCGCATCTTAGGTTAACTATCCGCGCTCTCTCTAATTAGGCTTGAATGCAGTTGCTAAATTATGGCCATCAATATTACACTGTTTCCTGCCGCGTGCTGTATACCTGAGCACATCGTCTGATGTAATTCTGTGTGTAGGGTAATTCTTGGTTCAGTGTAATCACAGATCAAACTTGTAAAACAAATTCACTGGAGTTTCATTCTGAAACAGGAAGATTACATTGAACCAAAAGTTTGTTTGCTTCTTCCTAACCACGAAAACGGGGTTCTCTAGAGAGAGAGAGAGAGAGAGAGAGGAGGGATGCAACCTAGACACACTGTAGAGGACTTCCGCAAAAATAGATCAGAAATGGACTTTCATGTCATATTTCGTATAAAAAAGGCTACAGATCTCCTGCACTTTTTTTAGTGTTGCACCTATTTCTTATGATGTACTTTTACTTAACTGAATTTATCACTGAATAGTTTATACTTCAAAGCTTGTGTTTAATATTTTTTCAGATCCTATATGTTTTTGACAACGAGTGCAAGACAGTGCTATAAGGATGTTTTGTATGCGGGGAATTAATATTTTCTAAATAAAGTCGCAGCATTACACCCGATGTCAAGAAATTGTATACACGCCGAGAGAGGCGTACTTTGATTACGACTAAGGGGACCAGGACAAGTCGTGGGTCCCTCATGGAAGCTGCCTGACATGTGTGAAGACAGTGAACGCCTGGTATGCAAGAAAAAATGTTCACATGAAGTTTGTTGTTCATGTGATTTGGCGTGAGAAGAAAGATCACTCTAATGACTGCCATATCTGTCAGCAAGACTTTACAAGCTGTACTACAGAAGAGAAAAATGGACACATTGTTTACCCGAATTTGTAATAAGCAATGTGTCCAGTAGAACACTCAAAAGAATCAGCTGTGCCCAAACGTCTAGGCTCTAGATCGAGAAATGCGGTGATACAGCTGTACAAATTAACATTCCAGTAGTGAATATGTGTAACCGAATGATCCAGAAAACGAGAGTAAACCGTTACCATTTGTCAAGAGGCTCAAAATGACTAGTACAAGGATTGACATCTAACCAAAAGCAAAAATGAACTTGTGGCATCAAGGCTTCAAGAACGTAATCTTTTTGAGAAAAGGAGTGATGGTAACACTGGACAGGAAACGCACGGAGAAGCTGCTTACGTTGTTCACCATAACTTATGTTCTTGTGATGACATCAATAAACTTTTTGAGCAACTGGAAATATATAAAAATTTCAAATGGCAACTTTTAATTGATATATCAGGGCATCAAAGCTTGTTTTGCTACACAACGGTAACACTCTGCCCACATTTGAAAAACTGGCATATCTGTGCCAGTTTTTATTTGTGCTCATAACTGGCAGAGTTGTGCAGATTTCAAGATTGTGGCCATGCTTCACCTGGGCAATACTAAATTTTTCTGCTTCCTGTGCTTATGGAACTTCGAAGCAATACTATTGAACATTATATACGCATGGATTGGCGAATCCGAGATGAAATTGAGCAAGGAAAACAAAACATCAAGCACCGCAAAAACCACTTGTGAAAATTAATAGAATTCATTTACGCAATTAGTCAAAGCCCTGCACAAGGGTTTCTTCCGCATTAGCATATCTTGCAGAGAATTTCACTTCCCTAAGTTAAGCTAAAATTAAACAAGGTATCTTTATAGGCCCCACATTTGAAAAATTGTACTTGAAACTTTCATCACACATCCATGAGGAAAGGGAAGCTTGCCTTTGAGTCATTCAAAAAGGTTTGTGATAACTTACTAGGGAAACATCGTTCAGAAGACTATGTGCAAGTTGTGAATGATCTGAATAATTATCATGATGCAGAATGTAACTTGTCTCTATTAGTTAACGTGATAAAGTTTCATTTGGATTTTTTTGTGGAGAATTTAGGTGAAATGAGTGATGAACATAGCGAGAGATTTCATCAGAATATTTCTGAAATGGAGCAACAATTCAAAGAAAAATGGAACCCTGACATGTTGGCAGACTACTGCTAAAATTTAAAAAAGAGATCACACTCCACACAAGAGGCTGAGAAGGACAAATGTTTTTTAAACTGACAGGTGTGAGTTTTTTTAGACATGACCAATGAGAATACTACGTGGTTCATGGCACAGGGAAGTGTGCCTAATCTGGAAGAATAAAGGTTAGATTTAGAATTAAGACATTTTTGGATCCTTTTAGAGTTGGTACGTAACATGCACATTTTTAACCTAAAATTTGTTGCACAGTGTTACTGGTGATCGAAGGGGTGCCTGTTCTTTGATTTTTGTGCAGCTCTGGAGATGGCCGTTACGATAACCACCTTGGCGTTGGAATCGTTTGCATAGAGCTTCATAGTTGGTTTGAGCCCAGACGCCATCTGATTCAGTTTTTGTTTAGTCCTTTCTGACTGATTTGACTGTGTTTCATTATTGATCAGGGTTTGCAGTTGATCTTTGTAACATTGTTCACTCATAACCACGGCGTCTGGTTGGCTCGGTGAAGACCGTTTCTGCATTCTGTCGCAACGACCTGATGGCGGCACGTACTTCTGTCGTACGGCCCGGTATGGTGTTGTCTGGATGGAGCTTGATCCAAAAATGAAGACAGCCATTAGGTCAAAACGTTGAGTAAAATTTTAATACGGTCACTCACGACATTATGAAATTTTAATCCCGCATATAGCAATTAGAAAATTGACTAGTGACCAGCCTCGTTAGAAACCAGCGTCGTTAGAAACCAACGTCGTTAGAATCCAACGTCGTTAGAATCCAACGTCCTTAGAAGCCAGTGTCGTTAGAAGCCAGTGTCGTTAGAAGCCAGCGTCGTTAGAAACCAGCGTCGTTAGAAGCCAGCGTCGTTAGAAACCAGCGTCGTTAGAAGCCAGCGTCGTTAGAAGCCAGCGTCGTTAGAAACCAACGTCGTTAGAAGCCA
>JACJUY010000462.1:119850-143266 GCA_014220935.1 Platorchestia sp. MABIK | reverse complement strand
ATGAAACAAATTATTAACAAGAAAAATGGCATTCTTTTTAATCAAACTTGTATAAATGAATCGCTGCTCCCAAAACATATATATATATATATCCCTTTCAGCATTGTTACGTTTTTCCCTTCACCTGCTCAAAAATGTCCTTTTCCCACCCTCTCACGATGCATTTTACTCACGATACTCTCGCGCCTGTCCTACCTGTCCTTTTCTTCATTTGTTTTGCGAACCCCGCCTCTGCTGCCTCGTGCAGGTGGCGGTGGGCGCGACGCACAGCGCGGCGGTGACGGCAGAGGGCGCGCTGTACACGTGGGGGCGCGGCAGCTACGGTCGTCTGGGGCACGGCGACCACCACGACCAGCTCACGCCCAAGGCCGTCACTGCTCTCAAGGGTGACTTCCGCGCAGGCATTCAGTGCTTTGTTACTCACTGAAGAATTGCGCGAGTACACTCCCGAGTGTTTCACTAGCAGTGTTGTAACACGTTCCCCGCGTATTGGGTCATTAGTGTACCACTGGGTAAAATAAATAATAAATTTAAAGAAATAACTGTTATCACACAAGGTGAAATGTTTTCGTGCTGTGGCATTTTTCATATTTCTTGGGAAGGATGAAATTGTATTCAAGCAGTACAGTCGATTTCCCTATTCTGCTCCTTACAACCTAACCAAACTAACCGTTAACAAGCGCGGGGACGCGGTGAACGTACTTCTGTAATAATTACAACTTCTGTCACTGAATTATGATTTATTTTTCACAGCTCTAGTCGATTTCTCGTTTATTCAACGTTTCTGCTGGAAATCTACAGAGTGGTATTGCCGTCATGCTCTGTTAATAGTTTCGTTTCGCATGTTAACGAGTTCGACTAATGAGTTCTTGGAATTTTCCTGCTAATCGCATTCCCATGCTGCATTGTTGGAAAAGTTATAATTTAAAATGAAGGGTACTTAATTCGAATTCGAGTACCTCACGAAAACTTTTGTATATGCCCTATATACATTTTGTATTAAACACATGCATTTCAAAGTACTAAAGAACCATAGCACTGTTACTAAAACAAATTGACATGGTAGGTGTCGGTTGTGTGTGTATGGAAATTGCCTGACGGACATTGACTACCCCAGACGTGGTGGTGGTGGACGTAGCCTGCGGCAGTGGAGACGCACAGAGCCTGGCCGTGACGGCAGAGGGGGCCGTGTACGGCTGGGGGGACGGCGACTACGGCAAGCTGGGCATGGGGGGCTGCACGGGCACCCCTACCCCCACACTCCTCACCCAGCTCAAGGTGATACATTAGGGCCTGTCGCTCCTATTGCGGTGGTGACGCGTCATCCATTGTTCAAGTTTATGGGAATATAATTTCATCATCTGTGCCTGTGAACGACAGGGTCGTTCACAGGCTGGATGGTGCTCCTGCAGGCCAGTGTGGTGCAGGCTGGGCGGTACGTCTGTCCCATCCAGCAGACGTATGTACCGCGCCAACCTGAAATGTTCGTCCCAGAATTGCTTGACGGTCCGCACTGTAAAGTGGCGTTAGGGCTGGGACCTCAGTATGCGGGTTGACCCGTTAGGCAGTTGCGTGGAGGCAGTCACGCTGATCAGTCGATCTTGTGTACCTGAGTTACGTCCCAGCAGTCAGGCTCGTGAGTTGTGTACCGGAAGTTGCGTTCTGTTATCCGTCACATTATAGCAGTTGCGCTGACACTAAGTCTTGTCTCTGTCTGGTATCTTGATTGTGAGGATTTACCGTGGAACATGACCAATTGTGATTTTAACCAGCTTTTAATGAGTGCTCAAATAAAAACTGTGCTTCTAATAAATCTATGTTATATTCTCAAATAATTGTTAAAAATTAAAAACTTTTAATAAACATCGGTAGAAAAGATGCTCGAGAAAAGATAAGCAAATTTTGCTGATTTGTTGCTGTGGCCATTGGCTTGAAAGGCTTGGCCACCTGACGAAGAAAAGTCGAGGGCCCGGCGACAGGTTGCCTTACGATGGTCTCCAAGGAATCATTACAGTATCCTACTCTATCGGGAACAGCCTAGTTGTAAAAATCTGGAAGTGACCGCTACCATCTCTGTACTGGCCACACAGAGCGAGGGCGTGGTGGCGGTGGGCGTGTACTGCGGGCAGCAGTTCAGTGCGGTACTCACTGACGAAGGCCGCGTCTATACCTTCGGGCGAGGCGACAACGGCAGGACGGGCGTGGGGGAGGAGGCGCCCCTCAGGGCCCCCACACTCGTGCAGGGACTCACTGGTCAGTGGCTCACCCTGCAAGAGTGTGTTTGTTCTTCTTGTTGTTATTGTTGAACTGGCCTCGTGCGGGGCCTCACTGGTTAGTGGTGGTTCGCTCCTCACTCTGCAGGAGTCTCTTTGTTGTTCATATCTTCTCAAGTGAACTGGTTTCCTGTTGTTCACGTATTTTATAATGCGGTGGTTTATTTTTAAATAGGTCTTCCAAGAAAGTAGTTCTGGTTTATATATGCCTCGCTCTGAAATGGATTGATGACTGACCACATTTTTACGATTGATATGTGTGGAAAAAATCATGCTGATAAAACACTTATTTCACCATCAGCTTGACTTTTTTTCTCCAACTAATTCAGAAGCACTTTTGAATTCGTTGTTATTTTACTGCATCTCGGAGAGGAGCTCCATAGAAAAGTTGATGCAATACTTCAGAGTGAAAAATTCTCGTCCATCCCACCTTAACTTGTGATGTGTCCGCTGCAGGGTACCGCGTGCGGGCGATGGCGGTGGGCTCGAGTCACGTGGTGTGTGTGGCAGGTGACGGGGAGGTGCTGGTGTGGGGGAGCAACGCGCGGGGGCAGCTGGGGGGTGTGGTGACGGGGGGCAGCACCGTGTGGACGCCCTGGGAGGTCGCCCCCGTCAGGCAGGCACACATCAAGGGCGTCGCCTGCGGGCCTCACCAGGTCTCTGGCGTGTGGTGTGTGTGTGCTGCGTTTTAGGTGTGGTGTGTCTTGAGTTGTATGCTGCATTTCTGGTGATGTGTTGCGTTTTTTGTGGTGCGTTGCGTCTGCATGACACTTGTGGTGTGCTACGTGGCGGGTGTTGTGTGCACACAGTCTTGTGGTGAGACACACAGTCTTGTGGTGTACTGCGTCTGTGTGACTCTTCTGTTGTGCATGTACCTCTGTGTCTTAAGTGTCTTATGGTAAATTACTTGTGTGTGTGACTCCTTTGTGTGAGACGAGTGTGTGTACAACTAGTGTGTGTATGTCTATTTTAGAACATACAAGTATCCATTTAGTGTAAATTTTGGAGTACGGTTGTCTAGTTTAGAACAGAATTGTCTACCCTAAAACAATGTGGAGATTTTTCCATGAGCCAATATAATTGAACGCAAGAGGATTTCAAATTCGACGAGACCTTTAATTGCGTTTGCTCATTTGCCCCTCCTCTCCTTCACGCAGACTTGTTCAACTATTCAATAATCTTGATTAACTTACATTCCCATAAATCTAATGAAATGATCTGTGACAAGATAAAGGTTAATACACATTACATTAAGATCATCTGACCATGATCTTAAGACTACGATTTAAACACCATATTCTAAAGACTATGACCTAAAGACTACGATTTAAACACCATATTCTAAAGACTATGACCTAAAGACTGGGGTTTAAACACAATGATGTAAAGAAATAATCAAGGCCACCTTTATGTGATCTAAAGACCAACTGAAATGTGTTCGGGTGCCCAGACGCTGCTGTGGAGGGGCGGCGGGAGCGAGACGCTGGGGCGGTGCGTGGCGTATGTGGTGGACGCGTCGTGCGAGGCCCTCACGCGCCTCTGCCACGTCCTCACGCGCTGTGGCCACGCGCTCCTCCTCCCCCACGTCGTCCCCCACCAGGAGCAGGAGTGTCTCGTCGTCGCCGCTCTCAACCTCTGCAGGCTGCAGGTCAGTGCAGGCTGGGTGGTGCCTCTGCAGGCCATTGTGGTGCACGCTGGGTGGTACCACTACGTGCTGCAGGTCAGTGTTTGGGTAATATCCCGTTAATCCCCTCCCCCATGCTGGAAATCACCTACATTCATATAAGCATCAAACCATCTTAGCCGTATTGAAAAATCACTTTTCAAACCAAAAATGAAAACCTGAACCTGATATCTCTTTATATGGAATGTAGCTTGGAACTCGTGCGAGGAGCGGCCCACAGTTGCCAGGTGTCCTAACTGCTGTGTGTGCTGCGGCCCACAGTTGCCTGGTGTCCCAACTGTTGTGTGTGCTGTGGCCCACAGTTGCCAGGTGTCCCAACTGTTGTGTGTGCTGCGGCCCACAGTTGCCAGGTGTCCCAACTGTTGTGTGTCCATGCAGTTCGTGGCGGCGGTGGAGAACTCGGTGAGTGGAGAGGAGCTGGGGCTGCTGCCCGGCTCTGCCCTACTCGGCACCCTCAAGCAGAACATCGTGAGCCTCGCCACCACTCCAGGCGTCCTCCCCACCATTCAGGTACTCATCTTCCCGTCGCATTTCCAACTCGTCTTTATTTTTTTCATCGTCTTTTTTTTTTTTCTGTCTTTTGTTTTCTTTGTCTTTATTTTGTCTTTGTCATGATTTATTTTATTTTATTTTTTTTTTTCCTTGGTTTCAGATTTTTCTGTCTTCAGTTTTTCTTTATTTTTTTTTTTGTCTTTTTTCTTTTCATTTATTTTTTCTTTGTCTTCATTTATTTTCTTTGTCTCACGCTGTTTGCTACATCACACTGGAGCGCCGAGTGTGTTGACGCGCTTGCTTCTGCCGGGCACACTATTGATGTGGTGTTTGTACCGACGTTATTGAGGATGATGCTGAGCTTTTGGTTTGTTTAGGAGCTGTTTATTAAAGCAAAGGCCCACCGTTAGAAGATTGAATCCAATTCCTGGACTAGCGTAGTCCAGATAACTAAAACCAGATTCCATCCAGAGTGATAGAACTCCCGTTTACCGGAGTTGATCTAATTGCGATTCTATCTTAAAAATCTAACCTTAGTTTTAGCCTTGGGATATTAAACTTTGTTTTAACCTTGGGGGAACTGACTGAAACTTTAATTACTGGAGAAACTAAGGCTAGAGTTAACTTTCATTAAATTATACTTATGTGGGAAGTTTAGTAAGTCAAGGGAAATATGAAATTAGTTCCACTCTTTTCCGTGGTACAGAAAGCTGCACAAGGCGCCCTGCAGTGCGGGTGGGCGTACCTGCTGCCGACGCCTGAGGAGCGCACCTCCGCCCTCTCCGACCTCCTCCCCAGCGCCACCGCCACCAAGTGCGGCCCCCACACCCGGGCTGCAGGCCACTCTGCTCCTGGTACTGACGTCTCAGGTGCGCCTGCTTTGCTTAAAACTCTGACCGCTATGTCTTAAACTGAAGTTTAACGCTTAACTCGAATTTAAAGTCCATTGTAGTACGCAATTTTGAAAATTGCAAACAATAACTGGATCGTGCCTTCATATAGCTTTAATTTAGTATTTATTAATATTGAGTTTGTGACTACTGGTCGGTTAGCAGCATTATAAAAATCCCCTCCGTGGCCAGCGATGGCGCGCGTCACTGCGCTTAGCTGCAGTGTTTGCTGCAGTGTTTGTGCTCTGCACTAACTCTTTATGTCCAGTGGAAGTGTGTCACGTCCAGTGAGGTGGGGAAATCTTTGCCTAAGAAAGGCGATTATGCTCTAAGCTTTTAATTTTTCTCAGCACTATGTATGTGATAATGTTTTATCTCGCGTAATCCAGGGCCGGTTGCCGGGGCCCCGGACTGCAGCGGGCGGAGCTTCATGCTGGACTTGCTGGTTGCCAGCCTTATGGCGGACGGCGGGCTCGAGACTGCCATCGACCAGGGCATTGCTTGTGAGTGTTTCCTAAGGAAAATAAATTTCTTGAATCCAAGGGGCCTTGGTCTTGTTTGTAATCCTCTGATATAGAAAATGCTAAACATAGTGTGAACCATGAAGTAAGATGTACAATTTTGATGAGTTTCATGCATTCGACTGCTCTTGTAAGTTATGCTCCTTCTACTCTGTTAGCTGGACAGGTCTTCGCCTACAATAACGCCTAATGTTTCTAAAGACTTTATTTTTATTTTCATCTGCTGGTGCAGATGAAGTGGACCAAGCTGAGAACGGCACGAAGAAAGAAGAGGGGCCAGCGGGGGCGGGTGTTGGGGAGGTGGGGGGCGCGACGGAGCCGTGTGGGGGGCTGCCCCTGCTGCACCTCCTCAGCCAGCTGCTCAGGAACGTGTCAGCCCTCACCAACGCTCGGCTCATGGTGCGATGTTGAGGAGCCCTGTTCTGTCTTTTGTTATGGTCTCTAGGTGCTGTGATAAATAGTGTTTATAATTGCAATCACTAGTAAATGAAGTTAGTAGAAGTATCTCAATCTGCCTGTAACTGCAATGCCCTGCTCCACAGTCTCTGGCATCTCTCAAGTCAGGCGAGAACTCTCTGTCTCAAATCTTCCCCTCGTCTGCTGCGTCGTACTGCCCCGAGGGGAGCAACTGTGGCCAGCTGTATGGGGAGGAATGCACATATTGTTCCCAGAAAGAGTTCGGGGAGGACGCAGAAGCCCCAGCCTCAGTGCAGCTGCTGCTGAGGTTCCAGCGCATCCTCGTGTGCCGCCTCATCAACGTGGACGTCGTCACTGGTGAGGGCACTGGTGGAATGGACCCTGTTCTGTAATGTCTATTGGGTACCTACTCGTGAATGTTTTTCGTGGGTCTTAGTGCACTAAGAGTCCGAGTGTATACTACTTCTTACTTCATGAAATTGTTGCA
The DNA here is from genome assembly GCA_014220935.1 of Platorchestia sp. MABIK. Lineage (NCBI taxonomy): Eukaryota > Metazoa > Arthropoda > Malacostraca > Amphipoda > Talitridae > Platorchestia > Platorchestia sp. MABIK. Next base: position 136,502 of record JACJUY010000462.1, on the reverse strand, counting down.
GACGGGAAAAATGTGGGCTCGCAGCAGCAGCCTGCCAGCAGGAGCAACAGCTACAGTGAGGGCTGCGGGCTGCTGCTAGGCAAGTATGTGCAGCAGCTCGTGGTGCTGGTGACAGAGACGCTCTCGCTCGCCACCTCCCTCCTGCCGGACTGCCCCACCTCACTCCTGCCTCTCCTCTACACTGCTCTCTCTAAGGACCTTTTTGGTGAGGCTTGTCTTAAATCTTATCCGTTTATTACCGTTTTCATTACTTTAAGTGCTGAAGACATAGAGTTTGTTTGTTAGTCTCTGCAAATTTGCGAGTTTGGCAAGAGTTCGTTAGTTGGACCGTCAGCTGAGTTGTGGGTGTGTGAGCAGGTCTGCTAGCTGGAGAACTGAGCCTGAGTCTGCTGGTGGTGTGCCAGCACTCCCCTCTCGTCGCCGTCAGTAGTGGCCTCCTCAAGCCCCTCGTGACGCTCATGACCACCCTGGACCAGTTCAACAGGGCCTGCCCCAACGCCGCCCTCCTCGACCAGCGGGACCTCGGATGGCCGGGAGTGTTCGGTGAGTGGCCATCTTCTGTGGGACAGTTGTCTAGATGTGTGACTACTCTGGGACGTACGGCACTTACCGTCGTTTTATACTAATGCAGGCCTGTAGTGTCTTTTATCTGACAAACATTCAATTATTTAACAGAGAGTGAGGTTAAAGTGACAGGCTTTCGCATTTGCCTGCAAATGTAATTTCCCCTAATTGGATCTGTAATGTTCAAAACTGATGTAATTCTACTCATTTCAACCCGTAGTAAAGCAATCTAGTTGAGAATAAATTTCGAAATGACTCCAGTACCCGAGTTATTGTTGTAGTTTACAACGTGTAATTAATTTCATGTTGAAAGGTTACAAAAAGTGATAACTTGTAAATATTTATTTGTGTACTGTACTACTTGAAATATTATTGAATAAACGCTAGTTTTCCAGCAAGCCCACCTGGCGTGCCCAATAACAAATAGTTAAACATGTGAATATTTCCTTGTCTACTATTACTAAAAGTAAAATATTCCTAAATGCAAAGCTTGCCCTCCAGAAAGTGCATCAGGCTTGTCCGAGCCCCCCGCGCTGCCGGTGCTGCGGCGGGAGGACGTGGAGAACCACAACCGAGCAGGGGGCCTCTGGGTCGTGCTGGACGACCGCGTCTACGATGCTCAGATCCTCAGGTGCCTTCCTAGTCCACTTCTATTGGTCTTACGTCCTCAATTCGTTTGCTTTCTCTGATTTTCCTGAAATGTTAGCGCTGTCTGCGTGCGGTACAACCTGTGCGTTCAGAAGCGAGCATTAATGTTTAGTATTATATTAATATTAAGGCTTTTTTAATTAATGGCACCAGCTTACTTGTGTAGTGTTAAAATGGCTGCCTGGCTAACTTTGTAGATATTTTGGGCCCCATCAGGGTTTCTTAAGCTATTAAACTTTGAGGCTGGTCTTTGTAAGCTATAGGTTGAATCTAAGAGCCATCTTCTGTTCTTCAGTGATTGTTATAAGTAAACAATTTTACTTTTTATTTAATTTTTAACAATTTTTGCATTTTTGTGCCGCTCACTAGCGTTTGTTTACTACCTGCACCCAGTAATTCAAGAGACTGAATGGCAAAATAGGGTGCCGTTTTGCGTCAGGTTTCATTTCATCAGTTTTCGATGCACCTAAGGATGCAGTGGCGACTTCTGTAAGCCTCGTGCTAGCTTCTGAACCTTAATTCTCTTGCCACGTCATGTGAGTGGAGCTAAGCACCATTTTAGTCACAATTTAGCCGAATGTTAGCTATGAAATGAGCAGATAATTAGGGAATGCCTGTGCTCTAGGTCGTCGGGTGGGTCGTGGCCGCTTTTCCCTGCTCGGCGGTGTGGCGGAGATGTGACGCAGGTGTTCTCGAGTGCTGGCCACCCTGCGCTCAGCCACGACCTGCTCAGCGCCTACCTGGTGGGGAGCTACCTCGACCCGCGCCTCTGCACCGTCAGTAAGGTGGGTTGCTGTAGTTGCCTGCTGAGAGGAAGCGAGGCTCCTTGTTGATTTGGTATGTTGCTCACTAGTTAGGTCTTTTGAATTGTAAGAAACACTCAAAGCTAACACATCGTATACATACTAGTAATTAATTCAAAATGAGCTTTGACACAAAATGCAATTGAGTGGTTCGAGCTCAATGTCATTTACCGGAATATTTTGAGCAACGTTTCTGGATGAGGTTTATTGTGTGCTCCATTGCTAACTTTATTTTTGCATATCAACGAATGGTAAGAAGTTTTTGAGTGACGCAAGTGAACCAATGCGACTTTACGCTTTGTTAATGGATGATATTTAAAATTATAAATGCAGTACTTAGACAGAACAGATTTAGTCGTTATTATGAGTGCAGCTTCAGTTTCGGTGTAGACGGTTGTATGGTGTGGGTGTGTTGGGATGTACAAAATTGTAGTGCTGAAATGCCTCAATTTTGCTGGTTATACGACTGAGGCTCGCTAGGCTGTGTTGAGAATACCGCTCAGTTGGCAGTGGGGCCTGTTTCATTCAATGTTTCAGTACTGCATAATTGTCTGTCAGCGCTGCTCGTGGGACGGAAATAAACGCAATGGAGGATCGGCGTGCGCTGTCTGGAAATAGTTGCCTGAAACACAGGGCAGCCAAAGCCGCAGAAACAAGGTCATCATACACCAGCCTAGTTCATTTTGTCGGCAGCAAGAGCGGTTGTAAGTCGTTGCAGTGCTCGTGCTGTGTGTGCAGGAAAGCCATTATGCATCATGCAGCACAGTACACTCTGTGTATATTGCGTGTGTACTGGTAGACCATTATGCAGCACAGTACCCTGTGCAGTGCACTCAGTGTATATGCTGTGTGTGAAGGAAAGCCAATATGCATCCCGCAGCACAGTACACAGCACACTGAGTAAGTATGCGGTGTGTGCAGGTGAGCAGCCTGCAGCCGGCCCGGCTGGTGACGCCCCTGCTGGACACGCAGCGCTGCCTGGGGCTGCTGGTGGGCACCCTCTGCTGCCTCGCCGCCCACCGCCGCTGTCCCTCCTCCCACTCGTGCGTTCCCTGTCTTGTTGCCTTCCTCTTTGCTCTCTCCTCTTTGTTATCTTCTCTTTACTCTCTCCTCTTTGTTATCTCCTATTTATTCTCTGAGAGGGCATAGGCTAGGCGGTAGGTTCAGGTTAGTTAGGGTTGCCAATCCTGTGCTGTGGGGACTAGTGCCCTCACGGGGAAACCGTTAGGCCAACTCAGCTATAGACAGGACTTAGAGACTTCTGTCTTTCGTGCCTAATTTGCTATTTCAGTTTTCATGCTTCCTTGGCTTTTTTTTTCGTTTTCTGCCCAACTTTCTGTTTCTAAACGCGGGGTATCATATTTGGGAACACACTTCGTGCAAAAATCCCTCCTATTTTAAAATCTAGACTCGATGGTTCCTTCTCTTCTCTGTGTTGAGAATGCCTTTGTTGTGGGTGAAATGAGTGAAGGATTCGCGAACTAACCGATATAATGATAACGTACTCAGTGCACACGATAAACTATGCTTGAAGAGAGTAAATAACTGTGTTATTAAATAATCATTTTCTCATCTCTCAATAATAATCTCATCGAATCCTTTCTCCCATCAATGTTTCCACTGGTACTAGAACTGAAGAGCAGGCTGTCTCTCAGAACTACTTGAGAGATCTGATGCTAAGTCTAATTTTGTAAAGTCTGGCGTTCGTGTCTCGCATGTACTAAAGAATTTTTGGTGGTGTGTGCAGCGGCGCCGGGGCTGCCAGTGGCGACCCTGCTGGCCTGGAGCGCTGGATGAAGGCGCAGTTCATGCGGGCTGGCTGCCAGGTGCGTACCGCTGCTGTCTGGTACACGGGCCTGTTGTCATATGTAGGGACCTGTTGCCTGGTACATGGACCTGTTGCCAGGGACATGACCTGTTGCCAGGGACATGACCTGTTGCCAGGGACATGACCTGTTGCCAGGGACATGATCTGTTGCCAGGTACATGGACCTGTTGCCTGGTACATGGACCTGTTGCCTGGTACATGGACCTGTTGCCAGGGACATGACCTGTTGCCAGGGACATGACCTGTTGCCAGGGACATGACCTGTTGCCAGGGACATGACCTGTTGCCAGGTACACGGGCCTGTTGCCAGGTACACGGGCCTGTTGCCAGGTACACGGGCCTGTTGCCAGGTACACGGGCCTGTTGCCAGGTACACGGGCCTGTTGCTAGGTGTGAGTAACATTTCATCAGAAGTATAGCCTTAGAATAAAAAATTGATGTGTAATTTTAATGCCCACAATTTATTTTCAAATTCTTGTTTCATGGTATAATTTGCGCGTGAGAGCTTTGAAATGAGAGGCTCTTCATTGTGGCGTGTTTTTATACCGATCAGTCGAAGGAATCAACTCCGGCGACGTGGGATGTGTTCTGAGCTATGGCGTGTGTCTGCACATAGCTTGGTGCTTCATTTGATGTGTTGTACGTGTGTCTGCACATAGCTTGGTGCTTCTTTTAACGTGTCAGGCATATATTTGCACAGGTAAATGATGTCTCAATTAACGTGTTGTGCAGACTGTGCAGCAGCGAGACCCTTACGATGAAGAAAAGGGTGAGGCCAGGTCCGGGTCGTCGGTGACCACTCCCGGCAGCGCCACCACCACACCGGGGGACTACCCCCCACTCCCACTCAGACCTGTGAGTGGCGGGTGTGTGCTAGAGTGGTGCATGTCGACTCAGTTTTGCTGTCTGGATTGCTCATGAATCATATTACATCTGGCAACACTGCTAGCCTCAAATCAGGCATTGCTATTGGCCTAACGACATGTTGCAGTGGTGACGTCATGAAGTTTATTTGAAAAAAATCCGTTCTATTGGCTAGCCGAACAAGAGGAGGTGTTTTTTCACCACAGAAATGACCCTACATCATTCCCTCTACCTCGGTGCAGGTGGTGGCGTTCTCCCCTCGCGCAGAGCAGCGGTCCCTCGTGCCGCCCCCGCCCGGCGCGCAGCGTGTGGACGTGGAGGCCTACTTCGCAAGGGTGGCGGACAACTTCGTGCTCGCCCTCATAGAGGGCAGGGTGCATGTGAGTCTTGCGCAGTGACGCCTGTGTCGTGTGAGGTTGTGATGAGTCAGTGTTGTAGTAAACCGGCGTTGTAGTTGTGGCAAGTCAGTGTTGTGAAAGTGGTAAGTCAGTGTTCAGTTGTGTCAGATCATTGACCCTTTCTTTGTGGTTGAGCTTTAATAAATTTTCCATTGTCAGCTTTGAAATCAGCGATAGTATGTTTTAATAAATGGGAATGGGTTTGCTTTGTGTTTTTTTTAATCAAAATCGCGTGTTTTATGTAGTGCTTTATTTCTCTTTGACTCCTTCTTGCTGTTTTGGTCTAAGCTGTGTGCAGAGAGCAGGGAAAAATTTGCACGTTTTATTCATACGAGATTCACAAGCATGTTACTTTGGCTTTAGAATTTCCTTATCCCAAGAACTCATCCCTTGTTTGTTTTTCTAGGACCCGTACGTGTGGCAGTACAGCGCCCTGTGTGACCACGAGAGTGCGCCCTCTGTCGTCAACAGCGGCCCAAAGACCAACTTTGGAGCTGAGCATCCAGTCGAGGAGGCTGCTCGCCACCTCGCGGCCGCCATCCTCAGCCACACCGGACTGGCTGTGGCTGCTGTGGAAACTATAGAACAAGGTACCTGGATTTCCTAGGGTTGGTACCCGGATTTCCTAGGTTGGTACCTGGATTTTCTAGGGTTGGACCATGTGAAGGTTCCCTCATGTGTTGGACATGATGTTTTTGACAATTGATATGGGTATTACGATACCCATGTGTGAATGTCAACTAAGGAACTTTATGCTAAGATATTTTAAAACACAATGTTAAACATTTCATGTATCAACTGTGTTGGAAATAAACTGTTTTTTCTTTTCTTTTGAGTACGGGGATATATTTCTCTTTGCAAGGACCAAGTGTCCTATGAACTTTTTTTTTTTTTGCAAATAATGCTTCCTTATAAGACTGACATGTTCATCTGAGCTAGGTTCTCCCATTTCTGATGTTCAATTAGATAGAGAGTCGAGCGCACTGAAGTTAGGGATGTGCTCCTTCTTGGTGAACAGTTGTCAAAACCGACAACGTCTTTGGTCTATGAGAAATTTTCATTGTTTGTTTTCAAAACGTCCCTGCATGTTTGCTTATTTTCATGTTTGTTCTTGAATGGCTATTGCACTTATATCTCGTATTTGCTTTTTTTGCGTCTTTTGTAGAAAAAGCTGGGATGAGTGCTCTATGGGTCTGTGTGCCATTAGCGCTGTTATGCGGCAGGGGTAGACCGTAGTAGAGGTGTTTGGTACGCGCCACACGCACCTCGAATTATGTGGAAACCTCTCGGACGGTCGAGTCTTAACAAGTGATGCACCGCTATAGTTTAGTTAATCATCAATCATTACTGAATCATCAATCATTACTGAATCGTTAAGCCGCAACTAATCACTGTTCATTGCACAAGGCACCATCCACAACTTGCCCCGCTTCCTTCCCCCGCAGCACTCGCCGCCCGCGGCAGCCTGACGCAGGACCACCCGGCGGGGTGCCGCAGCGCGCCGCTGCCGCCCCAGGGGGGGGAGCTAGTGCGGGTGCCGCGGGCCGTGTCGGAGGTGATGCGCGCCGTGCACGCCGCCAAGTGGCAGCTCATCAGGCGCCGCCAGCTGCTCAGTCGATCATACAAGGAGGTCTGCGCTCCCGTCGTCGAGCGATGCAGGTCACTCTTTAGGGCTTTCTCCTTAGCGTGGCAATGTTGGTAGTAAATCAACTGTAACGTGGGAAGTCAAATGTAGCGTGGGAACGTTTGTGGTTAATGAAATGGTTTTAGAATGTGTAACAAACCAAATGTTGTAGTTTGAATGTGGATGATGTAGCTTTTAATTTATGACTCAAATGTGGCGTGGGAACATTTGTGGTAAATCAAATGTTGTGGTTAAAATGCTGGATGATGTAACTTGTAACTTTTGACGGTCAGGTTTGCGGTGCTGGAGGTGCGGAGCGCGTCGAGCCCGCAAGTGGCGTCCCTGGAGCGTTTCTCCCTGCGGCCCCCCTCCAGGTGGCGCCGTGCCCTGCGTGGGGTCCTCACCAGACTCTCCCAGAACACCAACAACGACAACAGCAACGTCAACATCACCGACAACACCAACCACTCCAACACCAACGACACCAACACGCAGGATACCTTCCGTCCTGCCATGCTGGCAGGCCTTGGAGACAAGCTCGATGTCGTGGCATGTGAAGGCGCACTTAAAGAATCCGATGCCAAACATATGGGAGGGCTGGCCAGCCCCTCTGAAGTTAACCTCGGCTCTCATCCTGCTGCTGCAGACTTGGAGTTGGAGTCTGCAGACTCGGAGTCTAAGGTCGAGTTGTGTGCCTCTCCTGGTCCAGGAGATGGAGGTGCTGGGGCCGACTACCTCAAACCTGACGGTGAGAGCGACCAAGACATGTTCTTCACTCGCCAAAATGTTACTGAAAACGACGACTCAAAGAGCAGCATTGGCCAACTAGATGCTGGTGGTGTTGACATGAAAGAGAAAAATAGCGTTTCTAACGAAGCTAGAAAGGCAGAGGAAATCAGATTACCTTCGCAAGACTTTATTTCGGAAGACTCTTCGCGACCTCGAATTTTAGGAGACAGAGACCCTGTTTTTGAGCTTGACAAAGATGCTGATGAGAAGGTAGACCCCATTCGAGGCACGTTCCAGAAGAAAGGCAGTGAACAGGGCGCCGAAAACGTCGACGTGGACACCAAGGAAGAGGCCCTCAAGCACTCGAGCAACATCTTAGGACCCAGTGAGGGCGATGGCCTGAAGCGAAGCGTTGACCTGATTAACGATGAGCTCCGCCGCAGCGGAGGCAGCCTTGGGGGTCGGTCCACGGACGATGTCACGAGCCCCTCGCCCTCCGTGGGGGGTGTCCCTCAGTGCGACGTGACCTCTAGTGCCCCCGTGCACTACGACAACGACCTCGCCAGGTGAGTTCTCCATGGTCTTTTTTGTTCCGTCAATGCGCACTCAGTGTCTGGTTTTCTTTGGATTTTGTGTTCATCTTCTTGGTGATGCTTCAGGGGAGCTGATTAAAAGTCAGCATAATAGAATTTTATCTATTATGCTGCCTAAAAGTTGACAATCCCATGCTTGCATTTTCCAAGCTCGGACATTGTCCGACGCCTCATGAAGCGTACTGAATTATTAGAGAGAGAGATTCAAAAATGCATTAGCGCTTGAATACCATCTATTTTAAGGCTCAAACTCGTGAAATTTGACCTTGGTTTTGAGATCTACCCGTTGAATACAGATTAAAGTAGCTCAATTTCGTCACATTTTTTGGCTTTCTTTCGCGACTTAAGAAATCCAAAGCTGATATCTTCTCCCAGGCTGCCCCGCGACGCCCTTGCTGGAGGCATGATGGCTTCCCCAAGCTTCGCCGTCAGGAGCCTGCCGCCTCTTCTTCTGGCTCCTGCAGAAAGCTGTGAGGACTTACTCGCTGATTCCAACCGCAGCCTCCAGCAGGAGGTCAAGGAAGGGCCTGATGCAGCTCTTGAGGAAGATGAAGAGGAAGAAGATGATGAGAAATCCCTTGATGATCTCCTTGAACCCAGAGGCAGTGATGAGAAGGACAAAAAGAAATTCCCAATGACGAGTAAGTGTTGAGACATTGATCTGATTCTCAGTTGTGAAGAAACTACCATGTAACTTGAAACTCCCTTGTGCCGTATTAGTTTGTAGTAGTATAATAGATTTGTTACATGGTAGGCAAACATGAAAGAAACAACTATGAAGGATATTAGAAATGTTCACTAGTCTATTCATGGCCTTCTCAAACTAATCCAACCCGTTTTTCAGATCGCCGGGCGTCACCGCCACCTCTGAAGGAGGTGCTTGCCATCACCACCAGCGTCGTCCAGTTCGCCTTGGCTGAGGACACCATCGAGGTAGAGGCCCTACGGAGGGCCTTCTTCACGCAGGTGAGAATTCCTGGTCGGTTTGAGTTTTTAAAAAATATGAAGAGGGTGTGAACATTCCGTTAGGCAAATTTTTCGTAGGACTTCGAAATGGCTTCTTTCAAAATTCAGTTACCATTGTCGAATTCGAAGAGTTCTCTGCATGAAACTCACATAAATTTTGTAAAAAGCTAAAAGAATCTCTTCATTGCGCCTTCTACGTGACTAAGCCATCAACACGACTTACTGCAGTCGCCTGGTCCTGTAGCACGGAGATGATCACACAAATCTTACCTAATGATACCCTTGGTGTGTTTGTTTGGTGTCCGCTTCTTCCGTCTCTCTGTCACGCTCATAGGGCCGCTTAATGACCGTATCTGTGATACAAGTTTCCCAAGTGCACTAGTACGAGAATATTTTAACCGCGGGATGAATATATTTGTTTGCCATCCACATCTGGAAGATTTATTCAAGGAAAATATTAAATCCCGTCATTTTTGAAGGGCCATGTACACTGGTAGCTAATGATGGCGTGCCTGGCGCAGGTGTCGGTGGTACAGGAGCGCATCGCAGGACTGGAGTGCCTGCTGGATCTGGTCCAGAGGCCTCAACTGTTGGCCTCGGCGCGTTTGGCCCTCCTGGACGGCTGGCTGGGCCTCCTACCCTACTTCCCCCCGCTCGGGTCAGTACTCACTTCTTTCTCACACGAGCCTGGTGACCCGCAAACCTTTTCACCATGATCTATATAAAATTTGATCGTTAGAATAACCTTGACTTTAATTTGAACTTGAACGAAATTGAGAACGTTTTGCCTTGAGAACGAAATTTCTAACACAAAAACATCCGAGCTAGTTTAAATTTACCCAACGTACAAGATTCATGTCCCAGCAAAGCATTGTAAGTCGTCCTCTGGTTTTGAGTACTAGCTGAATCTCAAAGCTCAACATGTTTGTTTGGCGGATATTCTAAGCGAGCGATACAGGATGACACTAATAAAGAATCGTAAAAATATAAATAAAAATGTAAAACACCGTAGAGAAAGAAGAAGCTTTTCAGAATCAAAAATCTATAAAAAAACTCACAAACTTGTTGGTATACAAAGAGTATTGCATTTCAGGCCGCTGCCGCCGAGCTCTGGCGACGACCTGCCGCTGATCCCGCTGTTTGAGAGGGCCCAGCTGCGGGCGGCCTGGTCCAGCATCCAGCGCTGGGCCGTGCAGACGCTGAGGCAGTGTGTGCACGAGGCTCAGCAGGCCCTTGCCACTCCTCCTGGACCTCACTCCCTCCACAGCTCGTGCAATGGCGCCCAGCACAGCAGCGAGAGGGGCGCCCTTGATGACAAGGCCCGAGAGTCTTGTGAGTCCCGCAGTGCGTGTGCGCGCTGCCCCCACCAGGGTGAGGGTGGAGGCGTGTACGGAGAAGACTTGCGCCGCCGTGGTGACGGTGCGCCGTGCGGGGGCGGCGAGGGAGCGCCGGATGGTCTAGGTGAGGCCTGTTGCGTGGTTTGTCAGACGATCGAGTTGGGGCTTGTTTCAACGGACAGTAGTTAGTGTGTGCTTGTGGACCTGGGCCATGGTTGTTGCAGTGGTTTGTGTGTGCTTGCGGACCTGGGCCGGATTTTTGTACATTTTTGTCGTTATAGCTATCCAGCCGTCTAAGAAAGTTTCTTTGTTTTAGATCAGTACTTTTTACCAGTACTCGTCCAGCACTCATTTTGATCAGTAAATGTAGATCAGTACTCATTTTGCGTCGTTCGCCCAACTGTCGATGTTGTTAAAATTGCATGTACTCATATCTAAGAAGTAAAACCAACATTATTTACTCACACCCTAATGTATCATAATGTTAGTCCCTCATCCTCACTGATATCGATGAGGATGACTCAGTGAGGTGTTATCAGTCCGTAAAGTATAGCATAGGAGAACTGTGAGGTGCAACAACTGCCGCTGCTGCAGGTGAGCGCACCATGGAGACCTGCTCGGTGGCCAGCGATGCCGACCGCAGCTCGCGCATCTGCAGCCCCGTGGGCAACCTAGACGACTTCGAAGAGGAGCGACACCCTCACGTGGACGAGCACAGCGCTCATGCTAGGGACGCGGGGGAGGACTCGGCGCCCCTGGGGACTGGTGCAGGTGGAGGGCCTCACGATGTCGCTTGTGAGAGGAGCGGCGCCTTTCGGTCTCGCGCCGATCTTGACCAAGACGCTAGCAGCAGCAGCCACCATCAGCTGCAGCACCAGCAGGTCAGCGCCTCCTCGCTTATGATGATTGTGCAAGTTTTAAAACATCGCTGGCCAGTTTAGGAATATCAAAGTTCAACGAAAATAATCATTTTGTTCTTCGGGTTTTAGATGAAAGGAAATAGAAAATAATATTAATTGACCAAAGGCAGAAAAAAAAAAATTTTGTTACACTGTGTTGTTTGCAGGCCCCAACCGCCGCCGCTTTTGTTTTGCTCTGCAAAGTTTTATACGTTTGCAATTTTCAGCATCTTTTTTGGGTTCCCTTGGCTTGAACTTTCATTTAGAGCTCTGAAACGAGGAATTTCGTCAAGCTGGGAAGAAGAGCAATTATAAGTTGTGAGCTTGTCAACATCTAGACTGAAATGGTAACTTCAATGAATTAGGTCAAGAGCGAAGTCTTTCTGTAGTGTTGTGTTGATACTTTTGAGAAGCTCATATGTGAAATTTACTGCGAGCTAGAAGTGAATTATGCAAGATCAGAACAACGCACATCTCCATCCTTGCAACATCTTCCTTTTTCATTACCAGACCTAGTTTTTTAGAGAGGAGTACAGCTTCATGTCTATTAGATACGTGAAGTTCATGTCAATGCTTGGTCTAATCGTGATCCATTACAGTAGGTTTACGCTGGTCGTTTTCTCTCGAGTAGAGAAGAACGGTGACATAAGTGATGGTCTCTTTATTTAATTTTGTGGAAGATTGAGATATTAAGTAAATGCGATTTCAAAATAGGAGGACTTCTTTCGAATGTCTCTCTGGTGTCGCAAGCGCCTGAAAGGCGGAACCAAACCTTGGTTTAGTGAACCAGAATTTAATGAGTTGACTGAATATCAGTTCCAAAAATTAGCTTATTACAAACAATTACATAAGCAACTTTCTCGTCAAAAATTCATCAGTCTTGTCATTTAGACAGAACTGAGGAATTTTCGGTTTTTGTATGATTGAAATGTTTTGTTAAAAATTTGCTTTAATACGTTACTGGAACTGTAGTTATGATGTTTGGCTGAAAATCTAGGTATTACCAACAGTGAGTAGACCACTGTGAGTTTTCCTAAATATCTAGGTATTATTGTCAGTGAGATGTTCACTGTAAGTTTTCCTATATTCTTGAGACCTTGAGTTGCTTCTTCTGTGCGAGTCCTGGCGAGAATGTGTCGAGACTTTGGTGCCTGTGTGCAGACGCACACTGGGTCGTCCGTGCAGCACTCGACCACGAGCCACTCGAGTTTGCTGCTGCACGGCGCTGGGGGCGAGTTCCTGGCCACCATGTCTGAGGTGGAGTACATCAGGTCCTCCGTGGGCACCACCACCGGCGACCACCACCTCCTCAACACCATCACCAGCGGCGACGGGCCCCACTCCCCCTGTGCTGAGCAACAGGTACCTACTGCCAGGGTCAGGTGCTGCGCCGCAGCTTGCGCAATTAGAATATCATTTGAGACTACATGAAGCAGGACTCTGAAACATCTATTTTTTCTGCGACGGTACCTAAATTTCTTCCAAGGCTCACTAGGATGAATTTGATGCTACATACATTAATCTGAAAATATGCTCAGAATTTGAAGTTTGTTATTGTAAACTGAATTTGGTGTTTGCAAGTTTAGTTTAAAACGCATTTGGCTGTCTGTCAGTAAGCGCATAGGTATTTACGATCAAGTAGTCAACACTCATGTTGAGGACGAATATTTTAACATATTTTAGATCAATGTGTAATGCACATTCCCTTAATTTGAACTACTGATTGGGAACTTTGGCCTGTTAATCGATGGATGAGGCCAGCAATTCCTCAATGGAGTTAGGCTCCATTGTAGCACCTGCACAAAACAAGCCCGAGGAGCCTAGCTGACCTTACTGCTCCCGTAGGTGTGGGTGGATGTCGATGATTTACAAATAAGAGACTCGTGTCACACTCTGTATTTGTAGCATCAGATGGCAATGAAAACTTTTTCTCCTTGGGCTATGCAGCAATGACGCTAATGCTCTATTTTCATGAAGGGTGACGGCACCTGCGGAGGCCGCATTGTCGGGGACAGTCGGGGTGGGGGCGACGCGGGAAGCGGGGGACTGGGGGTCCACTCCCAACCAGCCACGGAGGACACGTCTGCTGGCGCTCAGGATGGCAAGCCGAGGGAAAGTTTTGCGGCTCTGCCATCATCGCGGTGAGTGCCAGGTGGTCTGGAGGTTGCTTTCTCCCCTGCGGTGATCGAGTGAGAATTCATTGGTGACCTAGCACTGACGCAGTGGAAGCTGGTTGCCTCCACTGGATAAATACTTTTGGTTGCTCGCTGGAGGGCTAGGGTCACCTCTGACGTCATTTGAGGGGGAGGAAGCTTAGCTCACCGCTGAAGTGCCGGCTCTAAATTCCTCCTACTCCATTTCTAAAGTTTTACGTTCTCCGTCTGTACTGTTCGGTATTCTACTCCAGGTTTTACCTTCTCCACTGCCATGTTGCTAGTTTATGTGCTCCAGGCATGACAACGTTTAGGGTTAAAATTTCAACACTTTGATCGCAACGTGCGCCACCGGTGGCCACGGAGGTTTTTTTAATTATGCTGCTGACCAACCAGTCCTCACAAACTTAATTTTCATAAATGCCTAATTGAAGCTAAATAAAGGCACCATCCAGTTCATGTTTACTATTTTACAAATTGCTGACTACAGTTGACTTTGAATTTTAGTTGAATATTTAGCTTCAGTTTAGTGAATTGCGGTCAAAGTGTTCAACGGAAATGTGGAGACTAGCAATTGTTACGTTGAGGTTGTGTGACTAATTAGGTCCGTGTGCAGGTTGGTGCTGAGTTTGGTGTGCCTTCTGACCCGCGGACACTCCGGACCCGACCTTGGCCTCCTCATCGGCTCTGCCCTCCTGGCCAACATCCAGACGCTGCTCGCTCTCACCGGTGAGTGGCACGACACCCTCCTGCTGAACGGGGCCTCCATTCTAATTATTGGCGGCTGTGAAGCGATCATTGCCCGGTTGATAAGTGAGGCAGAGTCTTTCTTTAAAAGATTCTACAGTTTTTAAAAGTCTTTTTTGTAAAAGACTAATTATCCATTTTTGAAGTACTGATCATTATTCCATATGATGTGTTATCCCGCATTGTATATAGCAGGCAAGACGACGGCGAGTGGCAGAACTACCAGTGACGGCGACGCAGAGGCGGGTGAGGGCAGCAAGCGCGAGGTCGTCACGCTGTACGAGGAGACAACCAAGACCGCGCCGCCCCAGCCCGCCTTGCCGCTCTCAGGGCCCCAGCTGGCCGCTCTCATGAAGGTCAGTTGGGGTTAACTCGACTCTCTCCAAATGAAAGCAACCATTGCGAAACATAGCTTTGCTTTCTTTTCACTTATGTACTTGTGTAGCTGGATAATTTAGCTGTCAAAATTTACGACTACCATTATAGGAACGAGTTTGCGGGAGAGATTTTGCTCTTTTTGCATTTTATACTGGTGGCGCGATAATTTCTGTCTCAATATTTACCTCTGGTTGGTACGTACTATTGTTCACGACGTGCATCCGAGTATTTTAAATAATTGCTTGTACTTGAGTGCTCTCTGTCTTGAGTGCTTTTGAAATTGAGCTCAGTCTTGGTTTATTTGTTACCTGTTCCACATTAACTATGTTTCCATGGCTTGCTGTATTCATTTATTCACTCTTCATAAATCACATTTTGAGTTTTCATTTGATGCCTTTGATTTGAGGAATTGGGAATTTTTCTTTTGTAAGTAGTCTCTTCAACCAGTTCTGCTCTCATCATACTCCATTCTCTTGCATTTAGCATCTTATTTTTTGTTCAGAACGTGTAAGTTTGTGACAGGTTGACTGATGTATTGAGGCTTTCCCAGGTTGGAGTTTTGCTGAGAACGTATTAGTGTGTGACAGGTTGAATAATTTATCGCTGTTCCCCCAGGTGGGAGTGCGCGTGAAGCGCGGCGTGGACTGGAAGTGGATGGACCAAGACGGCCCACCGCCGGGAGAGGGGCAGGTCATCGGGCAGCTGGGGGACGACGGCTGGATACGCGTGCACTGGGACAACGGCACCACCAACTCCTACAGGTGAGCGCTACTATTCTTTCCTGCTCGTCCATGGCCTCAGCAACACTGGAGCTACCAAGACAACTTGGGGCTGAACTGTCATGTGGAGAATGCTGTCGTTGCCCACGCAGTGGGTTTGAACAGTGCTGCTCTTTATGAAAGGCTTGCAGCATTGCCCTTGTGTCATTGTGATTGCGTGTCTTAAATTATTGATGGGGTAGGGCCCAAATTATCAGGAGTCGAAGAGCAATATTTTCCGACAAAAACGATTAATTTTGCTAATTTTTCTCATGGAAGAGATTTGCGGTTACTACCATAGGCCATTCAGTGCTACAATTGAAACAATTGAAGTATTATCCCGTAAAAATTAGTTTACAGATGCCTTTTCCTATGACACAGACTAATACATTTAAGAATTGTTTTCATTCTACAATATCGTACCAATTTTCAAAATACCATTCAAATTCTAACGATATCATGCAAATTTTATAGAACCCTACAAATTCTTAAAATATCATGCAAATTCCGAAGATGATATGCAAGGGTATTTAATTTTTTTTCGAGGAGCTATGCTATTCAATTCTAATTAAAATGTAGCGAATTGCTTCCGATCTCAGGTATGGGTTCTTATAAGGGGGTTCCAGTGTTGATTCGTGTAGATGGGGGTAGTGACAAGTCGTCCACTGCTGAGACTTTTTATATTATTAAACTCAACTTTTAAATTATTTTTTTTCTTCTAAATGCACTGCTTTGAAGGAAATTTGCTAAATTTGCAAAAAATAATTTGATGCCATTTTTATCTGTACTCCAAGATTTTGTTTGTTGAAAGTTTGTTACTTCTGTTTTGAAGCTGACTAAGAGGACTTTGCTTCGTGTTACTTATCATTGCTGTAGTGCATATTTCTTTTAGGAATATCAAAATATTAGGTCATTACTGGAGATCGTTTAAAGTTGGCCTTTGGGTTTCATTTATGTAACTTATTAATTTTCTTCCGTACACTTTGTTAAAATCGCTACGGGTGTGTTTAAACCCTAAAAATGAAAACATGTTCTTGAAGCCTTTTTGAAGCCTACTTATCTTTCTGTTGATGTTTAGTTGTTTGTAAATTGAAAGTCATGAGGGAGCCGTAGCAGCCGTAATGAAAATGAAAGAAAAAGATTAGCGATAAGAAAGAAAGATCAGCTACTTTAATCATCAAGGTATATACTCCAATGAAACTTAATTTCAGACGTTTCGGCCACAGGCCATCATCAGCGGTAAGAATTCTGAAAAGGTACAAAGTAGAAATAAACTACTACTCCCCCTCGCGCCATCCTGTCCTTGTCGCGGGGAGGGGGCTTGTGTGTTCAATGAAGCCCAAGGCTATGCTGTCCCAGGTTC
>JACJUY010000462.1:35393-116075 GCA_014220935.1 Platorchestia sp. MABIK | reverse complement strand
CGTATATATAGCTGGACACCGAACGGACACGCTAGAAAGACAACTCCAAATCGCAATAAACCGATTGAAGCGCTGGACAGACCGAACTGGATTTCGCTTCTCTACTGCCAAGACAAGCATCACGCATATCTGCCGAGTACGTGGGTGTACCAAAATTGCACCACAACTGGTCCTACACGGGAAAACATCAATCAGGTGCAGACATACAGATACCTCGGCTTAACCATAGATGAGAGCCTAACATGGCGACCCCACATTCAACAACTGAAGACCTCATGCATTAAAAGGCTTAACCTCCTGAAGTTCCTCACCCATTCGTCGTACGGATCCGACAAAAAACTGTTGCTACATCTATACATAGCCCTAATCAAACCTAAAATTGATTACGGATGCGAAGCCTATGGGTCTGCCTGCCCTTCGCTATTGGGGACTATACAACCGATCCAAAATGCAGCGTTGATAAAAGCAGCTGGTGCCTTCCGAAGTTCGCCCATAAATTCACTACACAGCAAGACCGGGACCAAGACAGTAGAACAATATCGAGCAATAAAAATTATGAACTACTATCTCCGCCTGCAAATAAACCCCAAAACATATGCACTCCAAGAACTCAGAAATATCCCACCTCATATCTACGCCCCAGAATCGTCGACACCCCGACCATTTTACGTGAGAGCCACAAATCTGCTGGAATACTACGACGTGCGCTTCGACAATGTGCTGGTGGAAATGCCATACGTCTTCCCGCCCTGGCAAGCAGGTGTTCTGAGTTTATGCAGGGAGATGTACAGTGTGAAGAAATCGCAGGTGGGCCCAGTGGCAGCTCGATATGTGTTTTTGGACCACTTGGCATCTCACAGCTTGTCAACAATATATTACACGGACGGGTCTCGTAATGAATTCGGTACTGGTTTTGCTGTAGTGCATGGGGATAGTGAAACGTCTGAAAGGATCCAACAAGTAGCATCCAGCTACACAGCTGAACTTTACGCCATCCTGACTGCGGTCCGAGCCAGCCGCTTCGCTTCCACGGAATCTGTAACTATAGTGTCTGACTGTCGTAGGGCGCTTATGGGGACTGCACAATATAAACCTCGACACCCCCTCAGCCTTGCAATCCAACTGGCGATACGCCAAAGTGGGAAGCAAATTGCGCTCTGCTGGGTGCCTAGCCACGTTGGGGTGAGGGGCAACGAACGCGCGGATAATGCCGCCGTTCTGGCAACTCGCCGGCAAACCATCATACGANTGAAAGGATCCAACAAGTAGCATCCAGCTACACAGCTGAACTTTACGCCATCCTGACTGCGGTCCGAGCCTGTCGCTTCGCTTCCACGGAATCTAACTATAGTGTCTGACTGTCGTAGTGCGCTTATGGGGATTGCACAATATAAACCTCGACACCCCTTCAGCCTTGCAATCCAACTGGCGATACGCCAAAGTGGGAAGCAGATTGCGCTCTGCTGGGTGCCTAGCCACTTTGGGGTGAGGGGCAACGAACGCGCGGATAATGCCGCCGTTCTGGCAACTCGCCGGCAAACCATCATACGAAAGCCAATCCCCTCAACTGACTACAAAGCAGCAATAAAGAGTAGGGTGAATCGAAAGTGGGCAGAGGAGTGGGCAGCCCAAGAGGACAACAAACTACGATCAATAAAAGAATCAACAGTGCCCTTCGCTACCAGCTACCAGAAGAACCGCCCTTGGGAAGTGGAATTATGCCGGCTACGCATTGGCCACACGCACGCCATTCATGGACATTTGATGGAGAGGGGCGTGGCACAGACGTGCGGGGCTTGTGAGGCTCCACTGACAGTGCACCACATACTTGTCGAGTGTCGGTGTCATGATGCTGCGCGGAACCTTTGGTTTGGCGGACGTCCCCCGGATACCTTGGAGATGGCGATCAGGTGAGGTTTGGGGGAACTTTGTATAACTTCACTAGACAAATAAACTTTTACAACTACATCTGAAAATGACCGGGAGCATCCTCTGGAAGACCGTGGAGACTGATCTTGATGCTGGATGCAGTTCAATTTGAACAGAGCAGCCGAGCACAGCCCACGCTGTGACCTGAAAGGGTCTCAGCACGGATGGGACGCCCGGCTATGAATGGATGGACAGCTGAAACCCCGAGGGTTTGGCCCGACTGTCAAGCGACTTCAAACTGGCTTACGCAAAGGAATAGCCGCTACTGTACCAACTCCCCCCCATACAGAAATGGCAGCCTAAAACCTAACGCAACAAACCTATTTAACCGAGAATCACTGCTGAAATCAACGCTTGTGTGACTGCGGTGGTAAAACCAGGAAAATAATAATAATAATAATAATAATAATAACACTGTTTAAATATTGATCTTTTTTAACGTCATTTACCTGTAGTTAAATGCGCTTTACAGAGGGTTGAACCTGAAGGCAATTATGCTAGCCTCTTACGCCTACGCGTTTGTAAATATGCAGTATGTTTTGCTTAAAATACTCGTAATTAGCTCTACCAACCGCATTGCCGCAATTTTTTTTAACGGTTGTGTTAGACGTTTTTTCTAATTTCATTTTTGGGGTTTTCCTTATGTATGACGTATTTATTGTGTTGAACTAACAGGTGGGAGATGAGAGCACATGTGTGCTGCCACGACTGACGCCGCCGCTGCTGCGCCACACGGCCACGATTTCCATCACCGCTCCCACGTCAGGCTCCCTCGCGCTCACCCTCTACGAAGCTCAGGAATCAGTGCCTGCTCCGGCCGACGACAGCATACTTGCTCAGGTCGACATACCAGTGACGGCGGAATGCAAGGAGCTGAGCATTTCATGCGTCTTGAAGCCGTAAGTACTCGTTAATCGTAGCTCATCGTAATGTCTTTTCACCATAAACAATCAGCTTTCGACGCATAAATTTCGGGAAATATTTACCATTGTCAGTCGGTCTAACGACTGACTTTCTTTTTTTGGTACAGAAAAAGTGCGCAACTTCATGTTTGACCTTAAGTCATCGCTCCTTAATGATACGGACGAAGTATTGACTGTCATATGTCCCGTTAGTAAAAATACATAGTAACTATTAAATTTCGCATGCAGCTCAGATCTTCTCAATTGCATATACATGTTATCTCCGCCATATATGTTTGGGAAACACGTGTGGCTGCTACTAGGTGTGGATTTTGATATGTACTTTAAACATGCTGTGGCAGCTAAAATATGAAACTCACAACCTAGTTCTCTCATAACTATTATGGTTACTTGTTATTCAGCTAATGTGAATACTAGGCAAAGGGTTCAATAACTATAATAGCCGTTCTAAATTTTAAAGCAAATATTTATTCCATATTTGACGTACAGCCTTCCCAAATTGAAATTTTAACCCGTTTAAAATATTTATATTTTACATCATATTTCAGGAGAATTACATTCTTTTGTGTTCCGTCTACAGATCGGATTTTTTATTTAACATTTCAATATTACTCGAGCTGTTAATACTAACTTTGAAATTAATTGTACAGGGAGGGGAGCCTGCAGGTTGGCTTGCAAGAACCACTCAGCAAGAAGTGGCAGAAGTTCTTGATCACCAGGAGCGATGGATGTGACAGCAGCTAACGGTATCGACATGTAGACCTTTGCCTAAGGCAAATTCTGAGATAAAACAGTTCAACGTTTCCATTGGATATTATTGCCCATGTCTAACCAAACATTGTTCAGCGACGTTCTCCTCAAGTGAAAGCCAGTATTGTGCGATCAGAACATTTGTTAATTTTTATTTGGCAATCGTATTTGTCCGTACAACAGGCCGGAACACAAGCTTGTTCTTTTAATGTAAAAAATTACTTCAGCTGCATAATGCTTAAAATTCAATTTTTTAATTATCTGTATCAGTCCCTAGCTGTTCGGGAAATAGTTACAACGGTACAATCCCACTAAAGCTCGTACTCTTAGGTTTAACAGATTTCACCTCCACAAAGTAAGAAAATAAATTGCCAATTGTAAATAAATAAATGTGAACATGAACTTGCGAGTATAGTTCACGGACGTTGACATAACTTTTTGCCATATTAGTTAAAATAGGAATCTCTAGCGTGATAATTGACAAGAACGAAGCTTAGCTACAAGCAATATTAAATAAATTTAATCCAGATATTTTTGAAGTTCATTAATGAAAATGATTTCTAAGAGTACGACATGACGCTGAAAATATTGCTAAGCATATCACCGGAGGAAGAACACAGCGTCGATCGTATGATGGAACATAAACGTGGTTCCATATTTTGGAGTAGCTTCAACTCGAGTTGGACTGACTCAATTACAGTCAAGAGAATCATGAAATCTTAAGACTGCATCCGATGATGAACGAAAACCTATAACGGCGCAAAATTTAAGACTCTGCTGATGGTGGCATTCAAATATTCGACTACAGTAGCTGCTATACTACATATGAATAAAAATTACGATTCTTACTTCGCTTAATCGTATTGCAAATTAATGCGAAAATTGAAAGTTGACATAAATCGTTAGGTACCAAGAATGCATTAATAGGTTAGTTCACGAATTATCTCAAGACTAAACGAGCGTTACATTCAACGATGGAATATATTGAATGTAGGCAAGCACATACATAAATACCTTTGTCGCTCTGTCGTATACAATCCAGGTTATACAACAATTTAAGACCGGTTTACCGCTTCCACGAAACCCCCCACTTATGATTTTTTAATTAACAAAAAAAAACTTTGAAAGAAAACAGTTATAAATCTTGCACAACCACAAGATTTATCGATCATGTACTAAAGAAAATATCAAACGCGAGTGTGGAAATCACCAGGGCTTTTAGGAAAGCAAGACTTCCAATGAGGGTTGAACAGCGATATCATCTAATCGACCCGACAGTACAACGACAGTAAAAGTAGAGTGGTTAGTTAAAGGATCCATATCAAAAGCTAAGACATTTTCACTGACGAAAGAAAAAACATTCATTATGGCCTAAAGGAAACGAAAGCAATGCACAAGATGAGTGCCCCCATGGAATACCCTATGCATGGAAACAGCCTGTTAGGCAGAAAGTGGAAGAAAATGTAACGAAAAAAGTATGAAAACTGATTGAAGCAAAGTGGGTAGGAAAAATAAAGTCTCTAAGCTCAAGAGCTCGGGTCAACTAACACTATCTCTCCTAAAGGGTGTTTCCCCATTGCATAGGTTAGACTAATTTAACACTAAATCTACTGCCTATCCTATACTCCACGTGAGGGTTCGAACTACAGTAGTCTAACAATAAAAAAAGTTCCTTTGCAATACCCCTCAGCAGCATGCTCCAAAAATATTCCTATTCGCTTCTTTACACACATGGAAACAAAGAACGCGTATGGGAGCTCAATAAATACGGCGTTTATTTTAAACTCGAAAAACAGAAAAGATAACAACGCGACAGAAGTGATATCCGATACAACAGAACACCGTAAGAAGGTACGACGAATGCATGTCAGATTAACGTTAACGAACAAATGGTTCAGGCATTTTGAGAGAATGAGCAGCATCTTCTCGAACAAGTGATGAAATGGGAGTTGAGCATTGGAGAGATGATATACTGTCCTACAGGTATGTAAAGATGAAATAAAGAACTTTTGGCGAAAAATTAGTCTGTTGAGAATAGGGAACAGAGTAGCTGAGGACAGAAAAGGATTGGAAATCCCTGTCGGGCACCAATTATTTTATCATGGCTCGATTAGAACTATGCTTCTTACCTTGCGACAGCTACATCATTAGGCGATGGGTTAATCCAGAACAACCTAACCATGCTGCAAAAGATTTCCACATTCTCACGACTATAATGAAATAAGGTTGATTGGTTATCCATTCAATAGCCGATAATAAAATAAACTGACTCGTTCAAAGCAACCATACCTGCAATATAATTCGCTTCGAAATACGCTGACTATATTTCCAAACATTTTCCAGAGCGCTAGTGGACTGCGTCAGCTTCGCATCCGAGTTCGGATCAATTTCCTTCAGTCAACTCCGAGTTGAACACACTATATCGCGTATAAGGTCACAATTTTCCAACAAGCTGCTCTTTCTCTACGCGTCTATTTAGCTCTGTTTTATCATTCGTGTTGATTTTCTCGAAAAACTTGGATTTAAATTACAATGAACAGTCCGATGAAAAATTATACTAATCAATATTTCTGATATTTTCAGTAACGACATCGTAAAGCCAAAAAAACTCATTTTGAGAAAGCCATACTTAGTTTGAAATCCAACCAAGGGCCGGGAAGATATCAGTCCAACATATCCTATCAGGGGGTTTCGTTTACTTGATGAAAAAGATCAGGGCATGTGACACATGTTCATATTTCTGAAACTTTCNTGGACTCCGAAACGTTTAAGAAAAATAGGACTACTAGCTTTTAGTTTCTTCACTTTTATTGATTAGGCGTGTAAATAAAAAAAAAAATAAAATTAAAATGATATCACTACGTGCTGTGTTCTTCGCTTTTAAGTTCCTGATGAACATCCGTTTGAAGAAATATGAATTTCCTACATCATTAGGCGAAGGGTTAATCCAGAACAACCTAACCATGCTGTGAAAGATTTCCACATTCTCACGACTATAATGAAAAAAGGTTGATTGGTTATCCATTCAATAGCCGATAATAAAATAAACTGACTCGTTCAAAGCAACCATACCTGCAATATAATTCGCTTCGAAATACGCTGACTATATTTCCAAACATTTCCCAGAGCGCTAGTGGACTGCGTCAGCTTTGCATCCGAGTTCGGATCAATTTCCTTCAGTCAACTCCGAGTTGAACACACTATATCGCGTATGAGGTCACAATTTTCCAACAAGCTGCTCTTTTTCTACGCGTCTATTTAGCTCTGTTTTATCATTCGTGTTGATTTTCTCGAAAAACTTGGATTTAAATTACAATGAACAGTCAGATGAAAAACTATACTAATCAATATTTCTGATATTTTCAGTAACGACATCGTATAGCCAAAAAAACTTATTTTGAGAAAGCCATACTTAGTTTGAAATCCAACCAAGGGCCAGGAAGATATCAGTCCAACATATCCTATCAGGGGGTTTCGTTTACTTGATGAAAAAGATCAGGGCATGTGACACATGTTCATATTTCTGAAACTTTCGCAATTAAAATCGAGGGCATTGTTTCCAGATCGAGCGCAGAAACTTACGTAAGATTAATTGTTAGAAGTTAAAACTGAAGAAGCGTGCAAACCGGGCCTTCAAGAATCTCCATGAGAAACCAAGTTGAACAAATTATCGAAATGATTACCCTTCGATGAGTTTAACTTTCATCCTCCCAAGGACGCTTTAAAATACAGCGACCATTTAATATAGTCTTAAAGTAAGAAAGGAAAATCAATCAAAAAACATAAGATTATCAGATTATTTTGTCTTCATCTCTGATATATTCACCCACGTCAGCCTGATGGAAGGCGACGATGGCCACAGGACTCGAGTGTCTGCACTCCAGGGCTGATTTGGCTGCCACTCCGAAACCCTGTAAAATTATCGTAAGGCTGTATTGACAAAAATTTGGTAAAATTTAAATGTTAGAAATTCTCTGATTTCTCACTAGGAATGACTTGAGAATCGGAAAATGCTGTACAAGGCACACAGAAGGTTATTTCAATGAAGTTGATATCACACAGGCTTTACAAATACATACCGCATAACTAAGCAGGATGTCACGGCTGTTATTCCGTGTAAAGTCATTACTAATTTTAAATATTTAAGTAGATCGACCTCTTTCTTTTACCCACGAGAATAAAAATCAGGTTTACAATGCGGATCTCGAACATTCAACCATTTGCTTGAAAAGTGAGCGCGCTGAGCATTTGGCCATAATTTTGAAGGTTAAGAAAAAAGGTTAAGATATGAGCATAATGAAAATATGGGTCACACGAACTAACACCTCTTCACACCGAAATTCATTGACCGCTTACACTAAAAAGTGCCAAAACTAAGAAAATGAAAATTTACCGATTCCGCTCTACAGTATTAAAAAACCGGCGAAAGACTATTTGTAGCGTTTAAAATTAACAAGAATGAAGCCATCGCTGCCTGCCTACTCATACCAAGATTGGCATGGTAGATTAAAATTATATTCACATGAGCATTGACTGTGGATACTAATTCTAGGAACTAATTCTAGAAATTCTAGAAATTAATAGTTCCTAGAAATTCTAGGAACTAATTGGATACGTGCTGTTGAGTACGAATGAAAAAAAATTCGTGATGTACCGATACCATTTTTTTGGCCGATACCGATACCGATTCCCATTTTTTGGCCGATACCGATACTCCGATACTTGAAAATAACGATACTTTGACCGATACTACTACCGATACCTATACTTTTACAATTATATTAAAATAAAATCATTATAAGCCCTACATGGGTGTTATAATAAAATTATTCACTAATATATCTAATTAATATAACAATACTGACAAAGTTTTCGATTATGAATAACAAAACTGCTCTTGCTCTGTTAACTATATTGTTAAAAAAACGAAATGAAATCCATTCGATAGATAAGTGTTTCTAATCGAATTGCAACGTAATGTAGACTAGCTCTAATAGCAACTGGTTCCAAAAGTGGACCAAAACAATCGAACGAGGTTTGAACGAAACTTCGACTAGGTTTGGACGAAACTTCGACTAGNCCTAAAACCTAACGCAACAAACCTATTTAACCGAGAATCACTGCTGAAATCAACGCTTGTGTGACTGCGGTGGTAAAACCATTAATATAAAAATAATAATAATAATAATAAACTACTACGTTGTGGGCCTTGTGCCTTGTGCAGGATGGGCAAGGAGGGGAAGTACGACCTGCAGCTGGCCGAGCCCCCGCCTCCTGAGGGGGGCAAGGGGGAGGAGGACGACTCGGAGGATGAGGCTGGTCAGTTGGAACTGGGGGCTGGGTACGCAAAACTTTGATCATTTGGACAATTCATTGGTTTTGAACCGGCCTCAAAATTTTATAGAGGAGGTCTGAAGACTTCAACTTCTGCAAACAATTTTGTAAAATGTAACCTCATTCCAAGTCCTGATTGATGGAAAAGTTCATGTGAAAATCATTCGCTTTGCTGTATTTTGAATGTCGATGGAGTGACATTGTCACTGTCTTGTGGAACTCCAAGCGCTCAGTGCGCGTGTAGTGACATCATTTTATTTCGAGTGAAGTTGTGTGGAATTTCTTCAAATTTCTGTGTCTCATATTTGAGGTTGTTAGATTTTGAAAAATTGGAGGTACTTCAGAATTTTTGTTAAATTACAATAAGAAGTATTTGGTTAGGTGTTGGGGTAATCATCAATAGGTATTTTAGAACTCGTTGTGTAAGATTTTACCCTTGATTCTCACGCTAGTGGTACTTTAAAGTTTTTTGTTAGATTACAATACGTATTTGGTGGGGTATTGGGGGTAAGCATCAATAGGTATTTCAGAACCTGTGGTGTATTGTTCACGACAACATTTGTTATTTTTCAAAACAACAGGTTCATGCCAAACATGAACCTGTTGTGTGGGATTTTAGCTTTGATACTCACGCCAGTGTTGGCACGTGCAGGTGAGGGGGGAGGAGCCCTGGAGTGCCCCCCAGGCCCCCCCAGCGTGGTGGTGCGGGAGGCGTGCAAGTGCCTGCTGCTGTCCCTCTGCCTCTCCGCAGCGCGCCACCACGAGCACACAGAGCCCACGGCCCTCCGCACGCTGGCAGCGCTGCTCTTCTCCGCTGTGCAGGTCTCAGTCAATGCCACAAACCCAACATAGGATGCACTAGCTCTAAATGTGTAAATGTCTGGAGCTAGGGCATCTAATCTAAATAAATATTCAAATATAAATATCTCAATAAGTATCTTTAAAATAACTCATAATATGGGACTCACATCCCTAAAATAACTCTTAATATAGGACGCATCAGACTAGCATTTGTATTGCCGGTAAGATCACAGCGCTCCCTCTCTGTTTGTCGATGTGTCTGTCTGGGCGGTGTCTCTGTTACTCAACTTTCTAAGCCTTCTGCGCGAATTGGTTGCACATCTAACTGATACGCTCAGTATAGTTCTCATTTCGCCCCCAGACTCCACATTACCAACGAAGTACTGCCCTGTATCTCAACACTGACAAATATTTCTTATGTGTGTGTGTGTGTGTGTGTGTGTGTAGTAGTTGATGATGATTTGGAATGTGTGTCTATGACTAAGTATTGGTTACAGTTAAATGCTCGCACATTCTAGATCTTTATCACGTACAATGCTGTGAAACAAATCAATATAAAACTAGACCATGCTTCGAAATCTAGTGAACTGTACTTGTTGCTTTGTATAAAGTGCCCAATTAAAAAATACCAAAGCGAAGTTCTATCCATCTTAAGGCCGGCTCATGCCCACCGGTCGACTCCCCGAACGGCTCACTGTCCACAGAGAGGCCCGTGGGAGATGCCTCTCATTCCTGTCCCCTTAGCGACAGGTGAGGCATTCGTCATAATTGAGGATATTTCTCTTTCGTGATGGTTGTTAATTCTTATGTTCGAATTTTATTTTAGCATGACGGATAGTAAATTTCGGACTATGTGAGTCTAATTCTTCTGTTGGGTGTTAAACACGAACTAAATCGTGTTTTAAGATTGAGAGACATTCTTGTGTTTGTGGATCTTGTTGTTGAGTGGGGGTGACATCTCTCAAAAGACACGGGTTCTTTAACTGCCACTTTTTAACTACCCCCAATTTAACTGCCGCTTTTCAACTACCACAATTTAACAGTTGCTTTTCAACTACCACAATTTAACAGTTGCTTTTCAACTACCACAATTTAACAGTTGCTTTTCAACTACCACAATTTAACAGTTGCTTTTCAACTACCACAATTTAGCAGATGCTTTTTAATTACCACAATTTAACTACCGCTTTTTTAACTACCACAATTTAACAGCTGCTTTTTTGACTGCGGCATTTATGCACCAGGTGCAGTCAGACCGCACTGCTGCAGTGGCAGTACCAGCACTGGTGCAGTCTGTCCCTCATCCGCGCCCTGTGCGGAGGGGCCCCTCAGCTCGCCCGCCACTTCGCCACCCCTCGCTGGCTCAACCTCCTTCTGCGCCTCATGCGAGGACTC
Organism: Platorchestia sp. MABIK; assembly: GCA_014220935.1. NCBI lineage: Eukaryota > Metazoa > Arthropoda > Malacostraca > Amphipoda > Talitridae > Platorchestia > Platorchestia sp. MABIK. Next base: position 104,943 of record JACJUY010000462.1, on the reverse strand, counting down.
GGCTACAGCACTGCCATGGCCACCAGGGTAACCGCGTTATTTTACTTCGTTTTTATTCTGATGAACTTGCTTTTTATTTTACGTTGAACTTGCTTTTAAAGTTCATCTGATGAACTTGCTTTTTATTTTACGATGAACTTGCTTTTAAAGTTCATCTGATGAACTTGCTTTTTATTTTACGATGAACTTGCTTTTAAAGTTCATCTGATGAACTTGCTTTTTATTTTACGATGAACTTGCTTTTAAAGTTCATCTGATGAACTCGCTTTTTATTTTACGATGAACTTGCTTTTAAACAAGTAGACTACTTGAACGAAAAATAAATATGATGAACATGCTTTTAAAGTTCATCTGATGAACTCGCTTTTTATTTTATGATGAACATGCTTTTAAAGTTCATCTGATGAACTTGTTTTTTATTTTATGATGAACATGCTTTTAAAGTTCATCTGATGAACTTGTTTTTTATTTTACGATGAACATGCTTTTAAAGATCATCTGATGAACTCGCTTTTTTGAATTTAATCCAGTATTTCTCTCTTCATTTTGCGGGAAGAGTTTTTGGTTGTAAGTGTGGTGCCAAACACGAAACGCAGACCCGAACGTTTCGACTCATAAACTTACGAGCAAATGCAGGTAAGGAAAGAAATTAACTTGATTTTGTGATGGTTATATTTTACCGTAAACAACTGCCCCTGTTCGCCGGCAGGTGGGCGCGTGCCGAACGCTTTGGTCCATCGTGCCTCACAGGCGCGACACGGCTGCGCAGCGCCGCCAGCTGCTGAACCACCTGCTGTCGCTGCTGGCCACCACCATCACCACCTGCGCTCCTAACTCTTCCCTGGACACGCCCACCTGCGCCCGCCATGCCACTGCCTGCACTACCGACCCCTCGACCGAACCGTGCCTTCCGTCTGCTTCCGAAGGCGGTGAGCCTCGAGGTTAGTCGCCTCTCTCTCTCTGTGTATCAGACCACTGGCAAGAGAGGGTTGTTTCTTGCTATATGGAGCGATCTACGTGATATCCTTCTTGTTAATATTAAATAGTTTTGAGCTTCCCGTTCAGTTGAGCAATCTTTAGCCGACAGAAAAGTGAAGCATAGCCGTCCTGGCTGCACTTCAAATTCTGAAGCTTTTAAGATCCCTTCGGTGTTCCTTACGTGTATGGTTGTTCCTCACCCGTTGCACATCTGGTTGCTCAGCACACCCGCCATAAGTAGGGCCCCGCATTCCTGGCTGTTGGCTTCGACTGACCAGGTGTTTGGCTGAGCAGGTCCTCTGGTTGCGGTGACGTGCAGCGCAACCAGCACGCTGGTGGAGAGCGTCCTCTGGCTGCTGCGCGCCCTTCACCTCTTGCCACAGTGGACGCCCCTCGTCAACGCCGCCGTGAGGCAGCACCTGACCGCCCTGCCTGCCCTCCTGCACCACCTCACCTCCTACTCCTTGCAGGTGCTCTTGCGCTGAACAGTAGAACGTTAAGTCCTGACTGCTACTGCTTTGTGTGCTGGTGCAGACCGCATGTCCGCTTTAGAGAGATGGAATGCTGTTATCAAAAAATATTTGCCTCCCATCAAAAAATATTTCCCTCCCTAAAACTATTGAGGCCTGACGCTCTTTACGTATCGAATAAATCTTGTTGGGAAAACATAATAGCTTCTCTATCTGCAAGCAGTGCATTCTTTTGCCACAAAGAAAATTTATGAAGAACAAAGCGATGTACATAGCTTTTGCGTGTTTGTTTGTGCCTCTGTTCTTGAAAATTTCTTGTGTCTTTTTAACTTGGGACATTCCTATATGAACGAGTGCGCTTGCAAGTATCTCTCTTCTTTCTATTCGTTGCAGTTTTTCTTTTTGTCTCTTTACTGTAGATGGAGAAGCTGCTTCATTTGCCCAAGTACTGGGAAATTAGGTTAACACTGCCTTCTGGTGGTACGCAGAGGAAATACTGTCGTGGTACTTGTTCTCACTGATCAGGCTTGGAGATTTTGGTATATTTATAAATCGGGAAATTGAAATCCAAAATATTCCTTTAGTTTTGCTGGCTGAAAATGGCTGAGCATTTGCTTCAGCTATCAAATTTTCTTCCGATATTAAAGTTCTTGCTAGATTTATTCATTTTTTTTCAAAGATTTAAGGAAAACTTAATTCATTTATACCACTATTCCTATCAACACTTTTCTGCTTATCATTTCGACCTGTCGTTATTCTTTTAGCACGAAAACACAGTGTCATCCCAATTATATTGCATGAATAAATTGTTCTCTTGACAATTTCTGTGCTCGTCATTATTACGAGAAAACGACAACACTTAATTTTTTGTGTAACTCAATTTCACATGGAATACCATGGATAGCTACTCGTCTCGCACTGTTGTATGAGAAGAATGACATTTTTGAATGGAATACCTCTTATAGCTGCTCATCTCTCACTGGTATATAAGATGAATGACTGGATTTTGACTCTGAGCCAAAATTCCCCAGCCTGCAGCACCAAGCTACTGCCCAGGCGAAGAGGGTATCGAAGGGAGTGTGGACCTGGTGGAGACTGGGGGAGCGGTGGGGGCCGTGCTCGCCCTCGTGGGGGGCGTGGATGACAAGCCCCGTCTGGGTGGTGACGTCACCCTCACTGAGGACGGCTACAGTGATGGGGCCACCGGTATGGTCCTTATATTGGTGTTGAAGTAACACTGGTACGGTCTTCATATTAATCGATTGATGTGTTCAGGAATTGGAGGTAGGGTCTTTCAGAACAATCATATGAATGTTGGCGAGGGTGTTCGGTTATATTGATGAAATTTTTGACTAGTGTAGACCTTCATCAATTTGAACGCTACGTCTGTGAACGACAAGGTCTTTCACTGACCAATTAGGCAAACTGTTTCTCCTGCGAATAACATTGCGGTCCGTACTATACGGCACCGTAGGTACTGGAACCTCAGCATGCCGGTTGACCCGTCAGCACGGTAAAGGAAACAAGGTAGGTTCAAACCAGTCTTTTTTTCGTCGACTGTGTGGGTGTGCCAATGAACCAATAGCAGCGCTCAAATTACTTCTGGTAGCACTGCTACTCCCAAATCCGTCTCCACTATTGGCCTAACGGCACTGCGGTTTGGTGACGTCATAAAGGTATTTTGAAATAAAGCCTTTCTATTGGCTGCCCGAACGAGAAGAAGTGTAATTTCCCCCATAGAAATGACCCTACCTTGTTTCCTCTACCGTGCCCGTCAGGCAGTTACTGGGAAGCAGTCGCGCTGAACAGTCGATAATTGCTGTGTGTCTGAGAGACGTCCTAACAGTCACGCTGACGAGTTTTGTGTACACACTTGTGCTGTCATCATACATCGCGCTATAGCAGTTGCACGAATGCTCGTATTTCTGCCGCCGCTTTGACTGCGATCCTATTTATCAGATTTCACCGTGCAGTACAACTAATTATGATTTTAAACGTGTGTTCTAATAAAAAACTATGCTTTTAGTAAATCTGTTACATTCACAAATAGATTTATAAACTTTCAAACTTTCAATCATCACTCGTGAAAAGAAAACGTTCGAAAAACAGAAAACGCAGTTTTACTGGTTTGTTGCTGTGGCCATTGACTTGAAGGCCTGACGGAGGAAAGTCGGGGGCCCGGTGACACGTCTTAATGGCAGTTTTTGTGTCAAAATTTCTCTGATTGGATTGCCGTCGTTGTAAGTTAGCACGCAAATTAATTACAATCTCAGAATCGATTTGTAATACAAACACTATCTCAGAATGAGTACTGTGATGAGTTCTCTGATGCTCTTGATCTGATGCGACACATGGCGTGTACTGGCAGGTTAGAGGCCCAATACTCTTTCCTAGTCCTAGCGAACTGAACGGCATTATATAAGCACATTAAATGAAACGTTGCCTCCAATTGCAACTAAGCCATCTCTTGGCCATAGCAGAAACGATATCCGCTTTGTATGTAGAAATGATGAACTGGAGAACATCGGATACACCGATGGAACGGCTCTGTAGCGTCTTCGGGGTGAAACGCCGAATATAATAATAGTAATAACAGTTATAGTAATCGCTATTATAAAGGGAGCCGCGTCCGTCCGTCTGTGTGACCCCCTCGTCTAATCGATAGCTTTGATAGCAACAAGGAAAAAGCTTAAGAAATACAAGAAATTATTCTATTTCATAATTTTTATGTGGCGATTCAATTCCCTTTCACTTGCATTATGGTATCCAGAATACGCAATCGGCTTTTTTTACAAATAGATATTTTCCTTGGAGCTTTAACTGTTGAATTTCATCATGTTGCTTTGACATTTTTAATTGACAATGCGAAAAGAAATGTTTTAAATTCGTATGACCAGTAACCTGGCTACCACTTAGTATAAGGCCCAAGATTTTGGAACTTGAGTTATTGTTTTCCAAATTGTGATTTTCTTGAAAAGCTTCGAAGAGATAATAGACGACATTTCAGAATGAAACTCCGGCAAAAGAGGCCACCATGGATAGAAACACGCCCAACCGTAAGAGAGAAGCAGCAAGACTTCGATAGCAATAAAGACGCCGCAGACTATCGAATGAACAACTCAAAATGGCAAGACGAAGCAATGCTGCTCGCCAACGAGAAGCTAGAGCTAACTTGACCGTCGAACAGCGTTTCTATATTCTACGGAATGATGCAGAGCAACACCGAGTAGCTAGAGAGAGCTTAACACATGAAAGAAGCAAGGAAATTCTTCGGCATGACGCTGAACATCATCGAGTGGAACGAGAAAATTTAAAAACTCAAGAAAGAAGAAATGAAATTCTTCAGATCGATGCGTAACAATTAGATCGGTTTTTCTCTTAAAAACCAAAGATATTGCATTAACCGTATATTAATGGGCATTGCACGAGTAACAGTATTAATGATAATAATAATAATGAAAATAATAGTAATAACAAGAACTGTCGATGTGACGTTGTGTGCACCTGGCAGGCACGATCTCAGGGTTCAGGCGACACCGCGTCGTGGTGCAGCCACACGGCTGCGTCGCTCCCCTCACGCTGCCGCTCTCGCATCTGCACCCTGTGCCCGCTATGCCCTTGGCCTTGGGTGAGTCATCATTTTTCAGACTTGGCCTCTTTCCTTGGGTGAGGTTTCTTTATGCCCTTAGCCTTCAGTGAGTCCTCTTCATGCCTTTAGCCTTGGGTGAGTCCTCTTCGTGCCCTTAGCCTTGAGTGAGTCATCTTTTTTCAGACTTAGCCTCTTTCCTTGGGTGAATGGTCATTGTTCTTGGTTATGACAGTTTCCTCACCTTGGTCGAGAGACTTGTCATTAGTCAGGTTTACCCTTCGTCTTGATTAGGTGCTGTAAATTTCTAGATTGAGGCTCTTCGTTATTACAAAGGTATAGGTATTCTTCTCATTCTTAGCGTAGAGTGTGTGACTCCAATTTAGGTTCTGAACTAGGCACCAACAGTGGAACTTGGATGTATGTCAGCTCTACATCTACTAGTCTACATCATAGTTTGGTTCGATTCTCTGCTGTGTTATAGCCAAGTGGAAAAATTTCTACACCCTTTTGGAGCAGCTGTACAGTGCTGACTTATAATAAATGAATAAATGACGTACATAGGATGTTTCAGGCTATCATTCAACTTTCATCTTTTTTCTGTATGTATCGTTCATTATTTGTCTCGTTAAAATATCAAGTCTCTCTCTTTGAGAATTTCCTCTCTAGCTTCATCCTATAAAAAATTTAGTGTGTGCTTGAAATTTTTTTTTAATCAATTAACGTGTTTAGGTGATTTTCTTTTTCCGTTTCTCCACCCAGTTCATAAAATTCATTACTCTATTATCTGTGAAATACTGTGATAACTTTATGCGCAACTTCATTATGCTCTGGAAAACGTTCCGTAAACACTGACTCGAAGCTCGTGCTCAAATAATCGTTCTTTTAGATATGAACCTGGAAATCGTCATCATCTCGCTGCGTGCAATTAGAGTTAAGAGGAACGTGCGATCTTGTTTGACTTTCCTATGATAAGGAACCAAGCCCCTTTTAGATCACGAGCCTTTATGTCTTATTCCTGGAACGTTTAGTTACAATTTAGAAGTGTTGTTCCTAATGAAAGTGTTGGGAACGTGCAGAGAGAAGCGACCTGGTGAGCGAGTGTCCGGCGGTGTGGGCGGCGCTGCTGTCGTTGGCTGCGGACCACACCCGCACCCTGCACGTCACTCAGCGCCCCGCCCTCTCACCCACCTGGTTGCGGGTGCAGCAGGTACTTCCCCTACCATTTTTCAGGTACCCCATGTTATTCATTTACCTGGCTAGGGGTGCTGCAGGTACTACTCTTGCCTTCTATCAGGTACAGCAGGCACTTCCCCCCACCTGGTTATGGGTGCAGCATGTCTTTAGCCCACCTGATGGTAGGTGGAGAAGGCACCTATCACCCCCTGCTCCACATACCTGTAACCCATAAAGCATTGAGGAAGTACTGGCTACTTATGTCAGTAGTGATGTGCAATAGCAAGTAAGTAGCATATAAAGATTTCCCATTGCCCAGACCCGGCTGCTGTCGATGAACGCGTGCCGCAGCCTGCTGGTGCAGCCGTCGCTGCTGCGGCTGCTGCTGCTGCAGCCCTGCTCCGCCAGCTCCTCCCTCGCTGTCAACAGCATCAACAGCGTCCGCTCCCCTCCGGACGACGACGAGGTGTCCTTCTCTGGTCCTAATGTGAGTGGTGGGGGGGAGGGGGCTTGGCCCAATGGGAGTGGGGTGTACTAAACCCAACGTGAGCGGGATGTAGTGAGCCAAACTTGAGCGGGATGCACTAAGCCAAACTTGAGTGGGATGTACTAAGCTCAACGTGAGCAGGATTTACTAAGCCCCTCTGTTGTTTGCCCTCTAATGTTAAGACCTATTTTGGTGTGAGATTTTCGGTGTTCAAATTACGTAGCATAATTTTCGTTTTGCTGATTTAATTACTTCCAAAACTCCCCCATGAGTTCCCTTCAAACCCCTTCAAAACTGCAATAAATATTTTTTACCCTTCTGAACGTTTTTTACGCAGGTGCTGCTGCAGCGCATCGTTGCGGCGTCCACCCTGCCTTCGCCTGTCAAGGCTGTCTACAAGCCTCAGGAGATCCAGGTACCTTTCTTCTGTCGCTTTATCTTAGCGCATCCCTGCCATGCAGTGTTACATTATTGAAGTTTACTTTGCTATCATCAGTACTTCATCAGAATTGGGTTTGATCAAGTAAGAGGTGTCGAATGGATAGCATCAGAAGATTCCGGTGCCTTCCTTCTGTTGGGTAGAAACTTAGGCTGAAAGAGCGACCCAAAATGGAATGGCCTATTTTTGTAATTTTTGCGTCTTGTATCAGTCTAATTTGGCCACTTGCATTACAGTTCAGTTGATGTGTTGTTGCGCTGCTCCCTCTAACCTGAGCGTGTCTGTGCCAGGCCGCAGCCCTGGCGCTGGTGGAGCACCTGACGGAGCTGTGCACGCGACCTGCCGACCACCCGTGTGCCCTGCCGCACCTCCTCTCCTCTGCGCCTCCTTCGCCCCCGTCCCCCTTCACCAACCCCCCTGCTCAGTACCCCGCTGTACCTCCGCCCCCTCTATTGGCTCACACACCAGCCCTCTCTGCCAGCCGTGTGAGTTAATACGGGCAAAGTGGGAGAATATTAAAGTGATTTGTTCTTAAAAATCACGTTTGGTGCAGTTGATCTTGTTCAATTGGGTATGTAATTGCGCACTGAATGCTGTAAAGAATTATGTTGATGAAGATCTGATTTGTGTACGTTTGAATGACTTGAAAAAATATTTCTGGTCTTTTAATGAACACCAGTTTTTTCTAGGTGAAAATATCTGGTTGCAGCCACAGGTTCAGTGTGAAATTTCCAGAAGAAGAATCTGACAAATTTTATTTCTCTTGAGATTTTTTTGGTTTGTTGCTCTGTTCAACAGCGATGAGTTTTGTTTAGTCGCTCCATTAACAGTTGTGACTCGCTGCAGTTACCCTGCTCAAGATGCATAATTTGTCTTCACTTACGTGGAATGTGCAACATTTGCATTCATTTCTTTGGTAGGATGAATACTGCAGTCACGATTACATGGAGGGCCAGAATATTAAACTCACGGTAAATTTCAATTTAATTTTCTTTCATCTATGTGCGGAGAAAAGGTCGTATGTTTGAAGAGCATGGTTATATCTCACGTGTGTGTGTCAAGGAAAACAAACTTAAATCAACCGTGACCTGCATGCACCAGAAGGACAACACGTACCGGAAGCAGATGGCATCTGTGGGAGTGGGGGGTCCAATTGGGGGCCTTTCACCCCTCACGAGGCAGCTGGTCGAGATGGGATTCTCAGAAGCTGCCATTGAGTCCGCCCTGGCCACCCTCGGAGCGGAGGCTGGAGTGGAGGCGCTCGTGGCCTGGCTCATTGAGAACGCTCAGCCCTGTGCCAAACCCAGGTGAGAGGCTGCATTTTGTGGCCAAAATTTGTGCACCCCTTGGTCAGAACTGCCAGCTTACGTTTGACAGCCAATTTGTCAACATACAGAACTGACACTCCTATCAATTTAGGTTAGATAATATGGAATAATAGGACAGGAAAATAGAGGTAAATTCATAAACCAAGATCCTAATGAAAGAGATCTACTTCAAAAGTCTCCAAATGAAAGAGATCCACTCCCATTTTGCCAAACCCAGTGAGGGGCGGCGTTTTGTGGCCTAAAATTGTGTGCTGCTTGGTCAAAACTGCCAGCTTCATGGGGAACCCTTACATTAGGCACGGCTTATAGAAAACTTTCAACCGTGGACCTGGCATGTGTAGAAACATGTTCTATCCGTTTCAGAGTAAAGTTAGCACAGAGAAAACCATCTAAAAATATATACAGAAGCGAATATTTTATCTATTTCAGAGGCAAGTCACTAATTATGTTTGTTGAGCTAGAGCAACTCTCTGCCATATGTCAACATCAATCGAGCCTGGGCTGGATGGTGAGCACGCTTCTGATGTCCTTCCTCAGGAAACGTTTGATATCAAGAATTCCTCTCAAGTGAACTTGTAGTTCTCTAATCAAAAAGTGCTGACTTTTAGACTGCAGTGGGCTTAGACCTTATGTCTCGGTAGTTTTTTATCTTTTTTAGGTTTTTATGCCGGATGCTTCTAAAGTGAAGCTCTTTCATTAGGATCTAGGTGTTTTTGTCTCTATTTTTATTTTAAATCAAATTCTATATTATCTCCCTAAATTGATACGAGGATATATTCTGTATGATGGCAGGTAAAGACGTTAACATTTGTCACTAAAATCGTCATTTACTGAACTCATAACAGTCAGGTATGGTATTGCAAATGTGTATGTTACCTTTCGTCTCCAGCCAGCTCATCCCTACGTAGGCTGTTGTGGAACGAAGTTGGGGGCTAACCTTATTTCAACTGGAATGTATTATTGTCTTGACGAACTCTAATTTTCCCCGTGTTTAGTTCCATTCGAGACGGTCACAGTTTTGACATTTCCTGGGCAGGCATCAGCCATTTAACGAGCAAGCATCTTTGCTCTCGAGTTCTCATAATTCCTAGATTTTATGTCTATTGAGTGTGTGCAAGCAAGGTGATTCGTGAACAATTCGAGCGCAGTTTCCAGCATGTTATTTCATGTGTAGGTGTAATGCTGCCCTGTAACAGAGCACTTGACGCATGTTACCGTGTTGCAGGCCGCAGACTACACGACGGGCGTCCACCGGCACTGCTCCTGTGCCTGCCTGCGCCGTCGCCGGGGAGCGCAGGGTGAGCGCCGCAGTCTCTGGTTGACTGGGCAGTCCAGGCATTGTCTTGTTGACACGTTAAGTGCGGCATGACCCACCGGGGGTCATTGACGGGATTTTCATAAAATTGCTGACCAGCAGTCACTGACTCAATTTTTATAAATACTAAATGAATGCTAAATGAAGGCGTGATTCAGTTAATTTTGCTATTTTCAAAATTTCTTACTGCAATTGACTCTAAATTTGAGTTGGATATTGAACTTCAGTTTAATCTGTTGCACTTGACGTGTTAATATTTGGTGCTGTGCCTTCCTTTAGAGTTTAGACGAATGTCGTCGTTCTTTAGGGGGGAGAGAATTTGATGTCCCTCCCTCCCCCCTAAAGAACGTCCCTCACCGTTCGCCCCACCGTTCTATTGGCTAGCCGAAAACGGACTATAATCACACGATCTACGCGCAGAACATTGGTATTTATTATGTTCCCAGGGTATTTCAAGAGTAAAGAAATAAATTATTCCATGAAACTAGCGGCAATAATTGAAAGTTGCTCGAATGAAAGTTGCAAATATGATACTAAAGTCGGGGATTGGAATATTTTGTGGCTGATTAAGTTACATATTTTGTAGAACAAAATTTTACAGAACTAATCTGTAAATGGTATTGTGCTATGAAGATTAGATTTGATAATGCCAGCAAAGTGGAGAAAGTGAGGCTAGCGCTGAAAATCTCTAACTAAACGCACGCTCTGGAATTGTCTTAAGTGGGCATAATTTTGAATAATTTAGTAGGTGTAACCCGGACAATGAGTCCTCGAGATAATTTTTTGCCGCCATCATTACTGGATGGTTTTCGAGTGGGGTGTCCAAGTGCGTTCGTTTGTTTCACCATGTGTGTTTACGTGCAGTCAGTTCGCAATTAAGATGTGACTGACACCTTGCGTGTGTGCAGCGGGACTACCGCGGCACAGCGTCCGCCCTCGACTCCGACGCAGACTCTCTCACCGACGAGTTCACGGACGACCCGCCCTCTGGGGCTGAGGTGAGGAGTACGCACAGAGCAGTAGCAGTCGGAAAATGTCAAAGAGAGGATCTAATGAACTATAGTAGATATATCTTTTTCTGCTAATCATTTTACACTGAATTTTTACTGTTTCCTTTACCAATTTTACTCATTGGGCTATGTGACTGATGATGAAGGTTTCATTAAAATGATGTTGAAGGCTTTTGTTTATCCCATAATTACTTCTACTTTATTTGTTAAGGCTATTATTCATTATTTTGTTTACTAAGGCTTTTGTTTATCACATTTGATGTTGAAGGCTGTTGTTCATAAGGCTCTTATTCATCACAAGCTACGGTACTTTTATACGTTGACATGACCGTGCAGGCGTGCAGACCACCGCAGCCGCGGCGGCGCAGCGACTTCAGCAGCGGGGACGAGTACGCGCAGTGGCTGCGGGCGCGGCTGCAGGTGGGGGCGACGGTGCGCTGCTGCCGCTCCTATGAGGAGGTGCACGCTGGTGACGTCGGCTCCGTCGTCAGGGTCGACCGGGGCGCTCTGCACAACCTCAACGTGCAGGTACGCTCTCGACGGTGGTGCTCACTTGCGTCTGCTGCACGTGTGGTTCATAACAGGGGGATGGAGTAGATGACATGCGCTCTGGTCTGTTCAGTTTTCTTTTAGTTGAAACATTTTATACCTTGAGGGTCGTGCAAATTTAAATGTATGGTGCAACTTATCTGAAACGGCAACTTGTCAATTTCGGTGTTCTCTCTTCCATCTCTCCCGCACGAATCTCTCTCTCCCACCCTCTACTCTCGGTTCCTTAGGTTGACTGGCAGCGCAAGCGCGGCACGTACTGGGTGCGCTTCCTGCACATCGAGCTGCTGGAGCCTCCTCAGCCCCCCACAGGCAGCGGCTCCTTCAGGGTGGGGGACCGCGTGCGTGTGAAGCCTTCCGTCGTGACGCCCACCTACAAGTGGGGCTCCGTGACCCACCGCTCCGTCGGCGTGGTCATCAGTGAGTTGAGCTGCTGTTGGGTCAATCCCTTGAATGGCTGCATCAAGGGCCTCAGATTTCATTCGTTATTTTCTATTGGATGAAGTGTTGAACTCTCACATTTTTGCCGCAGTGTTTCCATTAATTTAAGTAGCTGTCTTCATCTTACCTCAAACTCGTCACCCTTGTATTATGTGAACTGTTGAACTCTCAGATATTTGCTTCACTGTTCCACGCCGCAGTGCTTCTATTCACCCAAGTAGCTGTTTTCATCTTACCTCAAATTCCCCACCCATTCTGATAGGTGCTGTTCATGAGCAACGTAACTTTTATCCTGAGCTAATAATACTGCGTCTCTCTCTGAACAAACTAGTTATATTGTCCTTGTTTTACACTAGCTTGTTGTTAACCAGCAATGTATCGCGGAAATTGTGGCGTAAAGTTTCCAATTTTTGTATTATATATGGGCATATTTTTCTGAAGCTTCCTATTTTGAACGGAAAATTCATGAGCAACATTCAGAATGCTGAACATTCTCTTTATGTACACTCATTCCATACTTCCAAATTCTAAGAAAGGTATTGATCTGAAAATGTTGAATATATGGGATCTAAACGTATTGCAGCTTGACACAGAGAACGTATTTAAAGACTGGGTGTGTTGCAGAGGTGGAGAGCGGAGGAGAGGTGCTGGTGGTGGACTTCCCTGAGCAGGACCACTGGCACTGCAGGAGCGACGAGATGGACATGGCGCCTCCTGGCCACACGGACGTGTCATGCTCTGAGTGTGGGGCCTGGCCGCTGTACGGTGAGCGTAGCAGTGGTATAGTGTTGTTTTTGCTTGTGTGGCTTGGCCTCTCCATGGGGAGTATGTTACTAATTTTTAGGGGGGCCTCGCCGCTCTTGTGTTAGTGTGTAAATGAGCATTGATGGCACAGTCTTTTGTTGTTTCTGTCTAACCTGGCCTCTCCATGGTGAGTATGTTACTCCTTTTTAGGGGTTTTGGGGCCTGGCCTCTCTAGTGTTGGTGTATAATGACCAAGTCGTTCTATGGCGGCTGCAGGGCTTCGCCTCTGTGTAGAGAGTGGTGACGAGTCTGGCTTCTCTCATGTGTTCTAATGTGTCGTTGAAATAGCTGCGTTTTATCCGGAACTGAAGTTTAATTCGTGAGCTCTGCTCTTGTCTGTGGCCTAGAACTTTCACTTGAGAAGCAGTGTGTCAATCCTCGCATTGTAGATTTTACATCTTATTTGCGTCTTATTTTTGTACTGGATGAAAGTTACAGGAATTCTGGTGATGCAAGTTCATGGTCCCCTTAAATAATCATAATAATGCCTCTAACACGTTGACTGCCTATTGGGGCACAGGAGTACCACCAGGTAAATTGCTCATTTACGTATCGGTGTGAATGAACAGCATTTCACTTATTTCCACATCTTTTTTAAAAGAGATTTAAGCGTACGAGGTAAAATATCATAATGCTATTACATTTTCACACTTCTGAGGATAGATAAATATGTTTTCGAGCTGTAAAGTAGTTTTTTAAACTCTGCTACTTACAACCTTAACATAAGCATAAGATAGAATACTCGCTATATGCACGCTGATATCAGGTTGTGTCGGCTTACTGAGCTCTACTGTCTGGATTACTCATGAGGTTGTGACGGTGGCTAAACCAGAATTAAAATCTATCTATTCTATAATAGTGTGCGAAGTGTGATACAAAGTGTGCGATGAGCGTCTCTGTGATACAAGCTTCATCAACTCCACAATTTTCCATGTATTTATCCATCAAATTCGGAGTCGGAATAAATATCACGTGTATTGTTAGGAAATAGGTATCGCTCCCCCCCCCCAATATTTAAATCGGGGATTTGGACTAGTGAAAATGATAACGCGAGGTCATGGGCACTAGAACTTTGTTTGAGATGACTATGGTGTGGACAGGCGCGCGATTCAAGTGTAAGGTGTGCGACCACTTCAACTACTGCGAGGACTGTTTCTTCACCCGCCGCACCCACCAGCACCTCTTCAACAGGATCGCTGAGCCAGGTAATGCCTTCTTTTTTGTAGCCTCCGCGTTTTTCATTTGCGACTGTGTTGTGCTCGCTAGGTCTGCACGTGGTGGTCATGTGCTTGTGTTCGTCTTCATTTCACTGACTGGTCAAGGCACGCTGCTGTTCCACTTTTTTGGGCCGTCTGCTGTGTCTTAAATAGGCTATAAGGCTTTTCGAGCGTCAGAGTAATGTGTTTCGAATGTGACTGATATATGACTCAGAGCAAAGGCTCTATTCATACCGGTAATGCCAAGCTGTTCATTTCCGGGTTCTCGTGGCACTGGTTCATAAGCAAGACAATTTGTTTTCAGTCACTTTCTTAATGTAGAGGAAGCGCGTACGTTTTGAATAATTGCCAGTAAAAGTTTTTGAAGCATAAAATTTGAAATTCAGTCAAAACCTCTGACAAGGACATAAAAGATATATTATAAAGATTTCAATTGAGCGTGTTAATAAAGCTAAAGATCATACATTTAAACTTTACGTTTTTTGTGAATTGCTCAGGTTCTGCGGCAGTTTACGCTGGCCACGCAGGCCGGGGCAGATCCCGCCACCCATACATCACCGCCACTACGGCCACTACCGCTGCTGCTGCTGCCCTGCCTTCTGACGTCACTCCCTCTGCTGATGCAGGTAAATTCGTGGGGTTTTCCTTATGGTCAAAATCAGCTCATGATGATTTTTATGATAGTAGTGGTGTTGATCCGAATGTGTCTGAAGTTGGCAAAATTCTTTGTGTATGTTCGATGTTGCATGATGACGCGGCATTATATGAGCTTTGCTTCTCTTAGCGCTCGATGGATGGCTTGGGGCCAATGAAATAATGCGCGTGTCTTAGAACTATAAATACGCTTGTTCCAAATTACTCTTATACTCGTACATTATCCAGGCTCTTATTTTTGTCCGTGGGCTTAGAGGCTGCTCATTGTTGTGGGAGGTGGTGTGAGTTCTATTAAGTGACTTCACTTCTAATTGTACTGTTGGGGTTACTGAATTATCCTCTGTACTTCAGCGATGACTATGACGTTAGGGAGAATGACTGGATACAGTATGTCTCCAATCATTCTACAACAGGACCAGAATAACTGTAATCTATAGTAATTCGGTAGTGCTGTCAAAATGTTTGATTATCTGTCACCAAGCTTTAAAATCTAGGGAATCTGCTTTGGGTGACGTGATGCTTCTTTTTGAGCAGACTCTGTCATTTTATCTGCCATTGCGCCATTTCATCAATCGTTGTACCATCTTACCAGCCATTGTACCATTTTACCAGCCAATGTACCATTTTACCAGCCATTGTACCATTTTACCAGCCATTGTACCATTTTACCAGCCATTGTACCATTTTACCAGCCATTGTATCATTTTATCAGTCATTGTACCATCTCACCAGCCATTGTACCATTTTATTAGCCATTGGGCCATTTCATCAGTCATTGTACGACATAATCAGGCGTGCTGAAGGAGTGGTCTAGCATCGTGGCGAGCCTGGCCGTGTCGTCCCGAGAGAACTGGGCGCACCGCCTCACTGACGACACCGCCAGCTACTGGCAGAGCTGCGGACACGAGGGCAAGGTGAGTAGCTCCAGCATCTCGGGTCATCTCGCACGGCCTCCCGCCAAATTCGTGCTCGCACTGGTGTCATGGTGCGCTCTTTGTTTTGCCTTTGCTCCTCCCTGTCCGTGTTGAGGTGATTTAATTTCAACAAAGCTGAGCCAATTGTCTTGACCTACTCACTGTTTTTTATTTTTCTCGTTCAAATTTGTCTGTTTTGGATGTTTTCGTTGCTCAGGTTTCGTTGCTCACCTGTTGCAAAATAGAAAGGAATTAGTCTTAAGTTATGGCACTGGAGACTTCTGAATTGCAAATGTAGCGCAAATGCTTGTACATATAGAAAAGTGTTGTTGCATTCTTATCCCAAACCCGACGCAGTGGAACGTTTCACACAGACAATAAAGAGTGAATGATTTTGAATTTTGTTAACTTTGCTTAACAATTATATTTTTTATGAAATTACAATGATTTAATTACTCAGCAATGTTTGCATTTGAATATCATAAAAACACAGAAGACGAAATTTACGTGGTAGTGAAAAAAGGACATTTCGTAAAAAACAATAATTTTGTCAATTTTGATTATAACATTATTGTGGTTACATCTCGAACATTCATAGCAGACTTGTAACATCTGCTTTTTTATTAGCTCTCAGACACATTCTGCTGCTGCGGATTAGAGGCAAGGCTGGCGCACTTATTTTTACGTGCAGAATGGGAAGGAGAAATTAAATTAGACCTGACTGATAAACTTCGAGACTGCTAATATGTAATAAGAGCCCCACTTGAGTAGACCGTACAGCATTTGACATGTGTAGCGGCCTTTATGCCTTATTTTTTGATGGAGCAGCACTGGATCCGGCTGGAGATGCGCGAGGGCGTGTGCGTGCGGTCGCTGCGCATGCTGGTGGACCCAGAGGACAACTCGTACATGCCGGCCGTGGTGAGCGTGCGGGCCGGGCCCTCCCTGCACAAGAAGAAGCGCACCCTCTGCACCCTCACCGTCCGCCCCACCGACACCTGGGTCCAGCTGCTCGAGGATCTCACTGAGGTGGGGCTTCTTCGTCTCAGGCTCTCGCACTTGAAATGTACCTCGTATTCTTTAAAACCTTTGGTATTGAACGATTGCGGCTAACTTAGTTTCACTGTAATTCGGTCTGTTCTAGTTTGTGTTCTTTGTAATGCTGTAGTTGTGGGTAGCCATACTGTATTGAATTTTTTGGTCTTATTTTGGACGGTTCATTGAAGGTAGCCTACATCATCAAAGGAGCAACTCCCTTGTCGTATCACATTGAACCTGTTGTTTAAAAAGGCAATGCTTTACCAATGTTATGTGGCTACAAAGCCCCAGTGAACAAATGCTTTTGGTTCTTCAAATTGGAGACATCTTGTTTGATCGTGCAAAGTTCACCAATGTAGCAATGAAACAAAGTTTTAGTAAGCATCTGATGCTTAAATTAATGACTGCCTCATGTATTGCTGCGTCCAAATGCGCACGTCACATTGGTGATTTCGTGCACAGTACCACCGCTACATCGAGGTGTGCATCATCTCCTGCAAGTCGGGGGGCATCGACTGCCGGGTGCACCTCTTGCGCATCACAGGGCACGTGCTGCAGGAGACGCCGCCACCCTGGGTCAGCCACGCGTTCCTCGCCACCGACGACCTGCTCTCTCACGTACGGCCTTCACCTGCTCCTTGTAGCTCACTTTCCAGTCATCCAGATTTAAAAAAAAATTGTTTTGGCGGTGAAATATCTTCTATACGGACGTCCAATTATTTCCGCTTCATTTTATTAGAATTGGTGGGCATGTCTGAATGCCAACCAGGAGAGATATTGATGAAAGAAGTTCTACTACGTAATGAAAATTGTGTCTTTTCTTCCCTTAATAAGAAAATATTGTTCAATTTCTTCTAAAGCCGTTCCCTTTCTAGGAGGTATGTATTTACGTGCCTCCGAGCAGTGACTTACGCATTACTGATGATATCGTTGAGTGCTTATATTTTCAACGTCCTCATTGCCATGCTTCCCTTGAGCAGGAGCCGAAAAGTTCAAGCAGCGAGTCAGTGGCGGCCGCAGCAGCCACGTCGGACTCGAAGGTGCTGGTGTGGGGCCTCAACGACAAGGACCAGCTGGCCGGACTGTCGGGCTCCAAGATCAAAATACCCGTCCTGTCGGAGCGGCTCAGCGCCCTCAGGCCTCTGCACATCGCTGGCGGCAGCAAGAGTCTCTTCATCGTCACCATGGATGGGAAGGTGCCTGTGCTTCTTGTGCTGCTAATTTGCATCAATTCTAATTTGTGTAAATTTTAATTTGTATTAATTCTAATTTGCATAAATGCTAATTTGCATACGTGCTAATTTATATACAAACTAATTTGCATAAATGCCAATTCGCATAAAAATGCTAATTTGCACAAATGGCAATTGGGATAAATGCTAATTTGCATAAATGCCAAATTCGATATTCATCCATCAATGATACTAGACGGTGAGGTAAAGAGATAGCATATTTTCACGTCATCAGGTGGTGTGCGATACTATTCTGATCAGAAACGTGTGTAATTGCGATGGCGTTCCCAGCATGTTCCAAGAGGCAGTTTCGTGCCTAAGTATTTGTAGGAATGAATTCTTTAAAATAGGAAAGAGTTACGCATATTTTCATTTCTACAGAAGCAAAATAGCATTTGCAGGATATAATGAGGACCTTTACGCACATTTTACTTATTCATCCGCGCCCTGCATTGAACCCTAGACTCTAGACTCTACAGGATAGATGAGCTAAAGCTCTCTGTTGTTTTCAAGTGCATGCATTACAATTGTGCGTCAGCTGTCTCAAAAACAAGCAGAGCCGCGAGGGACCATCAAGCGCTTGTCGTGTTGGCTCAGTCGAACTGAAGTTACAACGCCAGAGAGAACGGGATTCAGCGCAATTGTATATACCGACATTTTATTACCGACGTAGCATGAAATTTAACATGCAGTACCCGTGCTGAAATGATCATGGGCTTCAAATACGGGATGATCTGAAGGTAGGTTTTGTGAATGTCCAGCAAACATTTCATTTTGCCTGCTTTGTTCATTGATTGTTTTTTTTCTGATGGAATTAAATATTTCTTCTACACTTCCTCTTTCTTTTCTCTTAAATTCATTCTTCTCTTTCAACATTTCAGTATGAGCTCATTATTGTTTATTTACAAATATGTATTCATAGGTTCTTGTTAAGAAATATTTTCCCACTGGTTTGTAACCAATTATGTTTCATCACTGGTATACAGTCGCTGAAATTTACTCGCTGCCAAGTATTTATTCACTGGCGTTTCTCGATTCGTTTCGTCACTGGTGCAGGTGTACGCGTGCGGGGAGGGCACAGGAGGGCGCCTGGGCCTGGGCCCCTGCGGGAACGTGGCCATTCCCCGGCAGCTGACGGCGCTGTCGCAGCACGTCGTCAGGAAGGTGGCCGTGCACTCCGGCGGCAGGCACGCCATGGCCCTCACCGCTGATGGAAAGGTGGGGTCTTCACCAGCTCCAATTGGTCTTCTTGTTTTGCTTCGTGAATAGTCTTGCTGAATGTTGTTGAGCTGGTAATCTTTCTCTTGAATTTTGCTACGCCATGGCCCTCACCGCTGATGGGAAGGTGCGACTAGCTCTACGTGGTCTTCTTTTTTCGACCCGTACATCGTCCTATTGAATGTTATGAAGCTGGTAGTCTTCTCTTGAATTGTGCTACGCCATGTTCTTCACCGCTGATTGAACAATTTAAAAAAATTTCCAACAATTTAAATAGTTAACTTAGTACCCCAAGCGATACAGTAGTAGATTGTTTCTCAAGTCTAGTACAATGGACACATTTGAGTATAGCTACTTGTGGGCCCGAATACGTTCAGCGACTTCTACGAACAAGTGGGACTAGCTCCGTTTGGTCTTCTTGTTTCTATTCATAAATGGTGTTACTGCATGTTGTTGAGCTGGTAGTCTTTTTCTTGAGTTGTGCTGCGAATTACCTTGTTCAGTAGTACCTTATAACTTTTGCATTGATGTTATTTTGAAAATTCCGAAGGTATTATATCCATTGTTTGGTTTGAAGAATCGCCCTCTTTCTCATGGACTGATGTCAATTTGATGGGAAAATGAACATTACAAGACCTCTAAAGTCATTAGTAGGCTGTTTGATATTTGTTTCCGCATGATGGGCTCTGCAGCGTGGTAAGTGACTGCGTGCACTGGAGAGCAATTACGAGATCACAGAGCGAGGTTATTTATGGGATGTTATGCATATATTCTCGCTAAGATAAGTAAGGCTGTGTGTTAGTTCTTTGACTTGACAAAGAAATGACTGTATACCTATTTAAATTACTTCCCTTAAAGCTTCATCAGCTAGTTGGTGAAATTTGAAACTACCAGAGTGTACTAACAACAGCAGGCAGATGTGATGGACTTACAGCTCAGTTACATGTGTGACCGTGACATACCCTCCCTTGAAAGTTCAACTGCTAGCGTATGATGTTTAAAATTATGAGAGTGTACATTGAACAGTGTGCAGATGTAGTTACCCTAAAGATCATGTGTATACGTGTACGTAACATATGTCATTTACATAAAGTATAAAGAACATATACACAACATATACATGTGTGTTCGTTGACACTTGCAGGTGTTCTCATGGGGCGAGGGTGAGGACGGCAAGCTCGGCCACGGCAACCGGCTGAGCCTGGACGCGCCTCGCCTGCTGCACGGCCTCAAGTCCAAACGCATCCGCGACATTGCCTGTGGCTCCTCGCACTCGGCCGCCATCACCTCCAGTGGGGAGCTCTACACCTGGGGGCTGGGCGAGTACGGCCGCCTCGGCCACGGCGACACCTCCATACAACTCAGGCCAAAGCTCGTCAAGGCCCTGCTCGGGCACAGGGTTGTTCAGGTTTGTGTGTGACCACAGTCCTACAGGGCATTGTTCAGGTTTGTGCGTCTCTGCAGTCCCCTGTAGGGAGTTCTTGCCTCTGGCCAGTACCCAGCCTGGCCTATAGGGCTTCCATATTTTAACGCTTGACTACTTATGCCTATGTAGGTCATGTTTTAATGCAACACTAGAGTGTACTGTTTTTTGTCGTACGAAGTACTGTGTTTTTTGGGAAGACCATTTTATGTCGTAGTATTCTTAGGACTTTTTATTTCGGCAGGATGTTGGATTAGGCAGCTACAAATTTAGCAATTGAGCTGGCTCTTGTGTTTTTAAGCTCAAGGATTAGTCAAATTAGCGATTCGGGTAAAATTGTTTGCCATTGTATAAACGATTAACGCTGTGAGTAATTGTGCGTCGCGTATCGTGGATCACCATTTCTTGTTCTGTTTTTGGAAAGTTTGAATATGAGTTGTTTTAAAAAAAAAAACATAAATACATTTTATTATTTGAAGCTCATATAATATTTAGAACTTATCTTACTCATGATTAATTGCAAATTATAATTTTCTAATCATTATTTGTTAATATGTGTGTGTGGTCCAGGTTGCGTGTTATGATACTTCAAACATATCTGATTGAATGATGAAAAGCAAATCATTATTTCGTGATTATTGTTTGTTAACGTGTGTGGTCCAGGTTGCGTGCGGCTCACGCGACGCCCAGACGCTGGCGCTGACGGCGGAGGGCGAGGTGTGGTCGTGGGGCGACGGCGACTTCGGCAAGCTGGGGCGTGGCGGGTCGGAGGGCTGCTCGCTGCCGCACAACGTGGAGCGCCTCAACGGGCTCGGCGTGTGTCAGATCGAGTGCGGGGCCCAGTTCTCCCTCGCCCTCACCAGCAGCGGGCAGGTCAGGCTCTCAGCAGCTCCTGGCTCTGGCTTGTGTGGCGGTGGCCTCGTGTGTTGTGCATTTGTGCACACCCATGACCTCCTAGCAACACTCTTCTCCAAATATCTTTGCATCTCGTTTTGAATATTTGTCTGTGCGCTCAGGTTTGTGGTGTGCCTGACTCGAGTCTGTTTCTCGTACTGTTGACTCGTGGGAATCCGTAAGGCGGTGAAACGCTATTCTTCAGATAACTTTGAAACACGCTCTGATAGAAACTGTTTGTGAACGTAAATTTCCGTAAAAGTAGATGGTGCTCATTTACATTTATATTGCGCTATATGGTGCTGATGGAAATTTTTTCTGCATCTGAAGGGAATCACGCAGGCGCATACCGTGTTGGATTGTGCAGATGCGTACCTATAATGTGAGATGTTGCGGTGATGCGATCATGCGGAAACAGATTTAGTTCGTTCAAAACTATGAACTTGTTCATCTTGAAAATTATTTTTCCTTTCAAATAAAAGAATGTGCGAGTGATGAACGCACAATATGTATATGTTCGATTGCTGTAAAAATTCTATGTGTTTTCGGATGCCTTCACAAAATTGAACTAGGAACTACAAATTCATGTCTTTAATAGACGACCAATGCGAATTTACGTGGTGTGCATTTGGTCATGGTGTCTTATCGATTCTGATTTTCAGCCTCGGTTGTTAGCTTCTACAGAGATCAAAGTAAAAGCCACAAACGTGTAGAAGTATTTTCAGAGTGATCAAATATTTCTATTATGATATTTCTGTACATGGCATCGATGCTAGGTGTGGACGTGGGGCAAGGGCGACTTCTACCGCCTTGGGCACGGCCAGAACCAACACGTGCGTCTGCCCACGCTGCTGGAGGCGCTGAAGGGGAAGCACGTCACGCACGTGGCTGTAGGGGCCCTGCACTGTCTCGCCGTCACCAGTACCGGACAGGTGAACCTTTGCCTGCGTCCTAGTTTTGATCAGGTGAACCTTTGCCTGCGTCCTCTTGTTTCTAAAATGTTGACGTTTGTACAGCTCTACATTCTATTGAATTGATCCGAGCTTGCCACCATTCGCAGTCCGAACGAGTTCCTTTAAACACCTAAGAACCTGAAATGTACTAATGAAGGTTTGAATCTCAAGTTTGCTGGTCATGAGAATGCCGTCAATAGTTGCTAACTGCAGGTTCACATCATGCCACAACTGACAAGAGCGTCTGTGCGCAGGTGTTTGCGTGGGGCGACAACGACCACGGCCAACAAGGGAATGGCTCTACAGACGTGAACCGCCGCCCCTCGCTGGTGCTCGGACTTGAGGGTTACCACGTGTCTCGTGTGGCGTGTGGCTCCTCCCACTCGGTGGGCTGGACCCTCCAGGACCCGCCCCTCGCCCCGCCCACTGAGCCCGTCATGTTCACCCTTCCCAGGGACCCGCTCGGTGCCCATGCTATAGGTCAGCGCGGGCTCTGTTTCTAATTTCTGTCCATTGATTATTTGATTATTTGTGTCGTATTAGTCATTAATTCAATTCCAATTGATTGCATTGAAATTACTTCTAATAGCATTCCTCGGTATTTTTCGTCTGTTCACTAAGTTCATCTAACAGTGCTAGAGAGTTAAGAAATTAAATTTTTTTAGCGAATGAATGTTTACGAGTACATGTGATGCAAATATGAACTTTACCATGAGAAACATTGTTTTTTCTAACTAGGCTGAAATTTAACTCACTACATCACCTCGGCATCAACACACTACGCGCAGCAGTTTACTTAAACCAGAAGAACTTCATCTAAAGACACCCGTTGATAAAATATTTCCATGAAATACGATGAATTTTCACACTTTATACCTCAACGGAAGTATAACTTGAGTTATATCATGACAGGAATTATTATGACTGAATGCAGTTTGTGACACGTAAGCATTTTAATGATTTTAAAGGACGCGTTTGTTTCATATTTTCTCTCGTACATTGTATTGGCTGAGTATTTTGACTAGGCCATTAAGTACAATTTGACTTCTTAGGTTACTGGAGAGTTCTTCGTCACGATACACGTACTCTATGTCATGCAGTGATACTTTGCGTGAAGCTTCTCACTTTTCAGAGGTAATAAAGTTTCCTTGAAATTTCATGATCTACCCAGCATTGCTTAAAATTTTTCAAACCCTACGTGTCCCGCAGTGCTATACACCGTACGTTAATTGTAGCAAGCCATCTCATGTTGTACTTACAACACGTCACCGTCTTTTTCACTGTACTCGATGCGAAACATACAGTAATCTTGCCTTGGACCAGCAGTGAATTGCGCATTAGTTCATGCACACCTCACTGCCACGCATGAGACTCAAAACTACCTTCGATGCTACATAGAGGCTCCCTCTGAAACGCTAGCAAGCCCTCTACTGCAACTGCTACCACTAGACACTAAACATTCCGTAATCTTGCCTTGCACTGACAGTGCATGTTACATCAGTCTTTACCTCACACGCTGGCATGCATGAGAATACCTCGCACCGCGCAGGCATCGCGGAGGCGTGCGCTGCGGACGCCCCTGCGTCTGGCGGTCTTCACGCGCCGCTGTGCCTGCCGTCTGCACTCGCCCCCCGCCGCACCGCCCCCTCCATCCTCTCCAACGCGCCTCGCGTGCTGCCGTCCGGAGGCCTGCCTGCGCCCTCGGCCGGCCTCCCTTCGTCGTCATCTGCAGGAGTCCCACCGTCCTCTGGCAGCGGTCCTGGTAAAGGAGTTGATCTGTGAAGCTGTGCCATTGTGCAGATTATAATGAACAAAATGACCGAAGTAATAAGCGGCCTATTTGAAGCTGTATGATTATGCAGATTAAAATGAATGCAGATGACCGAAGTAATTAGTAGCCTAAATAATTATTAAATAGGTGCTTATTACGTCGGTCATCCGCGTTTGTCAAGCTTGGAGAGATAATTCGATATTCTCTGCTATGTACCTGCCAAAGGAAGTCGCACTTGGTTGATGTCATTAATATCAGCGTCTTCTCCATTTGCTTTCTGATGTCAGGCAACACTGTATAAAGTAGGCTACTATAAATTAGGCTACTAAACACTAAGAAGTAACTATATCCTTTACCATTTATGATGTCACCCATCTTTTGTCAAATTCGGCTAGTTTTTTCTCCATAGATGTCGATGTCTTATTTACTCAATTTTACTACATTTCAAAGTGTAGATTATGCTGTTATCCTGTTTTGTACGTTTGTTTGAATGAATTAAATCTTTGACAATCGACTTAGTATCCAATCTTACAGATTAGACCTCGCATTTCCTTCGATTTCAGTTTTTTTAAATGAACGATTGTGCACTCCTCGTCTGGTATCAAGTAGACGATGAAGCAACGTGTGGTGTGTATAATGGGTCGTGTTGCGGCAGGTGGTGCCACACCCGGGAGGGCGGACCCCCCGCCGTCGCTGTCTCGCATCGTGCTGGGACTGTCGTCCCCTGCCGCCCAGCAGGTCGCGCTCCAGCACCTCCTCAACGCCCTCCAGGTCACGAGCTGAAGTTGCTTAGCACTTTCACTGCGGCGGGTGAAACTGAAGTGTTATATTCGATTCAAGTTTAAAGTCAATTGTAGTTAGCAATGTTGAAAATAGCAAAGGTCAAGTGGATCGTGTTTTTATTTAGTTTTGCTTAAGTGTTTTGAAAAATTGAGTTGGTGACTACTGGTTGGTCAGCAGTTAAATGAAAACTCCCTCAGTGACCAAATATGGCTCACGGCGCAGTCAAAGGGTTGAGGAAGGGTAGGTGGGATAGAAACTACCTTCCTTAACCAAAGGTGTGGCAAAGAAAAAGCTAGGTGTGGGATAGTGAGAATTTGAAGGTAGGATGGAAACAGCCTTTACAGTATGATGAGAATTTGAGAGGCCTATGGTTGAGAGTATGATACAGAAGAGAAACAAGTGTGAGAGAGGGAGATAAGTTGACGGGTCTGTAGTTGCAGGCAGAATAAGTTGAGGGAACTCAACTGAATGTGATAGCGCGATTATCATTGTTTCTTTATAGCAGTTTTTGTAATTGTCTTTTCCTTTCGTCAAGTTAACATGCTTATCTCTTTTTTTTGAGGGGGGGCTTTTGCAAGTGGTGAATTAGAACTCCTAAATTTCACGTCCGTGTACCACTCTGATGGTTCAAGTTGCGTTTTGGGTGTCGATTATTTTAATCGAACAGAACAGGGTTTAATAGTACCTTTCTTAGGAACACATGCTGTTCACTGCAAGATTAGGCTTGTTGTCAGACGACAACGTAGAGTTGCACTGATACCATCACGAGTTACTAAGACCAGTCACCTCGCGTGCAGATCATCCTGGCGAGGGAGTGCGTGGTGGCAACACTGCGCCCCTCCACCGCCGCCACGCTCCCGCCTGACGAGCTGCATGAGGACGACGACGTCTGTAAGTTGCCTCCTGGGTGCCGTCTGTTTACTTCAGTTTACCTTCTGTTTACCTTCTGTTTACCTTCTGTTTACCTTCTGTTCACCTTCTGTTCACCTTTTGTTCACCTTCTGTTCACCTTCTGTTTACCTTCTGTTCACCTTCTGTTTACCTTCTGTTTACCTTCTGTTTACCTTCTGTTTACCTTCTGTTCACCTTCTGTTCACCTTCTGTTCACCTTCTGTTCACCTTCTGTTCACCTTCTGTTTACCCTCTGTTTACCTTCTGTATATTCTCTGTATACCCTCTGATTGCCGGCTGCTAGTCTCCAGCCTCTAGCCTTTCAAGCCCTAATATTTGAGCCTGCTGCTAACTGAAATCTTCATGACGCAGGTGAGCTGGTTCATAAACCAGTGTACGAGGAGGGTCCGTCTCGCTTAGATTGGTGCTGCTGTACTCACGTGATAGGGGGAGGACGAATGTAGATCTCAATGTATTTTGGCTGCTCTAATTGTTTTAGTACCTCATAACTAAAACACTAAAAAAATTTTTGAAGCGAGTGTGGAAAAGAATCTGAGACATTTGAACTTTTTCATGATTGTTTTTGAGAATTTCGGACAATACGCTCGCAGATCGGATACTTACGTTCATTTATATTTACAGTTTGCGAAGATCGTAAAATGAATTAGCTTAACACGCCATTGTTCCCTATATTGTTTAGGAGGCTTGTGCCGACGTCGCAAATTGTCTTACTTTGTTGGGACTATTTGTCCCTTTATTGTTAAGGTGGCTTATGCCAACGCTGGACATTGTCAAATTTAGACCATATTATTTGTTGCCTTCGTTATCCATCCACGCTGTGGCACTCCTAGCCTGCCTAGCTCCCTTATTCCTAACACGTTCACTGCGATGGGGTAAACTGAAGTTCAAAATTGAGCTCAAATTTAAAGTCACAAGTGATTATCAGGTTTATAAATACCAAACACTAACAGGGTCCATTAAATACTGTTAATTTGAACAGAATGTTAGAATTTTTCAAACGACCCACCGATGGGTCGTTTCGCTAGCAACGTGCTAAAGCTGGCATTGCCTGCAGCCCTGACGCCTGTGAACAGCGTGGTGCAGGGGTCGTCTCCCCCCCGCAGTGCCTCCCCCGACTCCTCTGTGACCACCACACCCTCCTCCCTCGCCCCCCACTCCAGCCCCCCGCTGCTGGGGGGTGGGGAGATCGCTGAGGGAGGGGGCGAGGCCCTTGCGTGCCCCATAGAGGCGGCCAGCGTCAACGCCAACATGGTGGGTGCAGGGCTCTTGACTGCCTCATCTCTTCGTACAATATTCAGGCAATGAATTCCTACAATTCACAATACATCAATGATGCTAACGACAGTCGTGACTGGGTGAAAGAATGTTCTCAGTATCAAAAGATTTGATTTTAGGTGGAAAATATGATTATGATTATTTGATATGATTTATGATTTTAGGTGGGATATTTGATCAACTCCGTGGGGAATGTTTCTGAACATTTACAAATAATTTTTACTCGATTACAGATTCTTATGTCTGAACTTTCTATTCCTCATAAAAGATTGTTATTCTTTTCCTGATATCTGCTCATTTATGAAGTATTCTCCGGCTCTCCTACCGATATGCGGTCGGCATATACCTAGTATGATGAACTCATATGATTTGGTTTCAGCAGTCGGAATATTGGGAATGTCAACATTTATGTGAAAATATTGACGGGATTTTGTTTCAGAGCTTAGTGGGAAGTCCAGGCAGCGATGAGAGCATCCTCCTGCAGCTGGCCTCTGCAGCTTCTGCTACCACCTCCTCCCACCTGCACCATTTACGCACCCTCACAGTTGGCGCTCAGAGAGAAGTGCTCGATGTCGAAGAACGAGTGAAATCCGACCATGATGCTAAAGCTTTCCCTGACGTGACGACACGCGTTGCCGGTGACGATCTGATCAGCCACTTGAGCGAGGAGGAGGTGGGCGTCGTGCTGGACCTCCTGAAGCTGTCGGTGGCGGGGCGGGCTGGCGACGGCGCCGCTGCAGCTCTCACTCACGCCATCGGAGGCTGGTGTTCCCGGTCCCGCAACGTGTCGGCTGCTGTGCTCGAGCTCTGCGTCACAGAACTCGAGGACGCCGCTTGTGACACAGAGGCACTTCGAGCCGCGCCGCAGCCCGTCGTGCAAGAGAGCTCGCATCCCTACACTGACAATACGAACACCTCTGGCACTGTCAAGATTCCTGGTGCTGAGGCGCTGCGCGTGCAGTTCTCCCCCGAGTGCAGTACAGAAAGGCGCCATGATCCTCTCATTCTCATGGATGCCCAGCACAGGGTGCTCTCTCTGCGGTCAGGACGTGACTGGCCCGACTGGTCAGCGGAGTTGCGAGTGCCTGGCGATGAGCTCCATTGGAAGTTCACAAGTGATGGGTCCGTGAACGGCTGGGGCTGGCGGTTCACAGTGTACCCGCTCATGACCCGGCAGGCGTCGTGTGACTCTTACAGTGACAGGCGCCTGCTATCGCGACCCATGCTCGAGGTGGCGGTCTGTTTACTACCCTCAGCTTTGCCCGTGTCTCCTCACCCTCCAACCCTAGCTCGTCTCGCCGCCGCCCTCGCGTCATGTTCACAACTTTCTTGTCTCGCTCCCGCTCACCGCATGTGGGCCCTCAAAACTCTCAGGCACATCGTCACCTCCGAAGTTGGTTCTTCACTGAACATCAAGGCTCTTCTTGCGGCCTCGTATCCTGTGGTGCCACCCTCGACCGCCCCTGCCAACGTCACCACCGCTGTGTCTCCGCTCCAACTCGCTCACCAACAACACCAATTTTCTACATACTATTCTCACCATCGGTCCTCCACTTCTTCCCTTCAGGCAGCGCCTACACAGCAGCTGCAGTTGTATTCTGCTGCGTCAATGCAGTTGACATCTCTCACCCCTTCTATCAAAGGCAGCAATGAGAGCATTGACTCCAACTCGTCGACTGCCCGTGGCTCAGAGACGCGGTTCAGCCCTGAGATGCCGTTAGTGAGTCTCTTGAAGAGCCTGCCCGATGCGCTACTCCGTCAGTACGACTACGAAGATCCATTGGTCCGTGGCGGCAAGCACCTCATGCACTCTCAGTTCTTCAAGGTGCTAGTGGGGCTCGCGTGTGACCTGGAACTGGACCACTTGGTCACGGACTCGCACAAATGGAACTGGTTCCGTAAATACTGCGCTGCTGCTCGTGCTCTCAGTGCACTGTTGCACCGCACGCCTCTGCCGCAGCCCTTCATTGCTGAGGTGCGCTGCAAGCTCAGAGAGATGGTGGGTGACGGCGAGACCATCGACTGCACCCACGAGGACCAGAAGCTGTTCCAACACGACCACGACCATCAGCTGCTGTTGTGGTTCCAACGCAAGCCTGACGACTGGACGCTGTCGTGGGGCGGCAGTGGTAGCATCCACGGCTGGGGACACAACCACAGGGGACAGCTGGGGGGAGTGGAGGGGGCTAAAGTCAAGCTGCCCCATCCGTGTGAGGCGCTCACAGCCCTGCGTCCCGTGCAGCTCATTGGAGGAGAGCAAACTTTGTTCGCTGTCACCGCAGAGGGGAAAGTTTATGCGTCAGGTTTGTGATAGCTGTTCGCAGATAACTTGTGTGTAGCTTTATTTATCTGTATTTTATGTTCATGATTTCCACTTATACAAATGTTGTTTTTCATTGCTGCTTTAATTGTAGTTTTCTTTGAGGCTTTAGTGTGTTGAGATAATTGATAAAATTAGTAACCTTCTCACTAATCCCTCGGTAATAAAAATCAACATTATTTATATACCGTTTCTCAGGTTACGGTGCCGGAGGCCGACTGGGCATTGGCGGCGTGGAGTCTGCGCTATCACCAACTCTGCTGGAGTCCATTCAGCGCGTCGTCATCAAGAAGGTGGCCGTGAACAGCGGCGGCAAGCACTGCCTCGCGCTCTCCGACACGGGGGACGTGTACTCCTGGGGGGAGGGCGACGACGGCAAGCTGGGACATGGCAACAAGAGGTGAGCTCAGGGTTAGATGGTGGCGGTGGTCTGATGCACGTGAGGACAGCCATTCCGAGTGAAGGTGCAAGTCGTGCAAGCTAATACAAGGCTTAGGTGGCATCCGGCCTGACACAACAGACATGAGTGTTTGGTTACTTTGCTAGCTATTGTGAATATTCCTCCTTGTGCTGCTTCCGGTTTATTGAACATTCTGAACTTTTATGGTAATCCTTGTGGAATCCACGGTGCTTAAATCACTTAAAATGTAAAAATTTCATATTTGCTTCTATAGGAGTTTCAAAGAAGTGAGTGGTATAATTTTTGGTTTGATTTCAAGTGTAATGCAAGTAGAGGCGGTTTGTGGCCAACTTGATAAAGTGTTAGCTTTGGAGCTTCTGAACGAATGGAGATCTTCGTTTGGACTAACAAGTAATTTGCATCATATATATGTATATTACAGTAAATACACTTGCATGTTAACTCGTTTTTTATCTTGCATGCAAATTGTTTTCTCCTGAGAAAGCAACCACATCAAATCGGACATTTTTTGTTTCCTATTCTTTAGGTTTTTAATTCACATCTTTTTATTTTATGCTAACGTTGACATCAGAGGCCTAGGCCGTACTGACCGTGCATTACTTGTCTAGATACATTTAAGCTCACGCCAACATTCTCCCCAGCTCGTACGACCGCCCACACCTCATTGCGGCGCTGCAGGGCAAGGGCGTGACGGGCATAGCGTGCGGGGGCGGCCACTCGGCAGCCATCACCGCCTCAGGGGGCCTGTACACCTGGGGCAAGGGCCGCTACGGCCGGCTGGGCCACGGGGACTCGGAGGTGAGGAGTGATATGTCTCACGACTAAGGCATGTGAGATTAGGAAATGTAATAAATGTCGTGCTGAATTTGAGCTCACTGGGGATATAGAGCTTGCATTTTTGCGTGGGGAGAAGACTACAATGAACATATTCTTCACTAAATCTTTACGCTTTAATGCGTATTAATATCACATGTGATGCTGCATTTGAAGTCCTAGCTTTTTAATATTGGAATGTAGTCATGGTGAGCACCTCACCAAGGATGATGTATTGCTGCAGCGAGGGGCCCTAGCTGCTTGATATCAGATTGTAGACGCGGTCAGCACCTCACCAAGGATGATGATGTCATGCCAGGACCAGCTGCGGCCGCGGCTGGTGGACGCGCTGCTGGGGCACCGCGTGGTGGACGTGGCCTGCGGGTCCGGGGACGCGCAGACACTCTGCATCACGGAGGACGACTGCGTCTGGTCTTGGGGCGACGGCGACTACGGCAAGCTGGGGCGTGGTGGGTCCGAGGGCTGCAAGGTGCCGCTCAAGGTGGACGCTCTCACCGGGCACGGTGTCATCAAGGTGTGTGGTAGTGAGACTGGGCTCCATAGCAACTGAACAGTTCGTGGTGGATGAGAACTGATGGCTCGTTGTCTGAGGTATCCCTTACGGTAAACGCTAGCGCTGAGAGCCGTGGTCTGTGTGGGATGGACTTAGATAAAAACAATTAAAGTCTTGTTTTAAGTATCGAAGCTAAATTTAAGTCTTTGTACCGATTAGTTAGAAATCGAGCACTAAGCGCCACCTACAAAACCGGGAGGAATTTAAGTTTGCTTGCTGTCGTGCTGTATATTTCTTTGAGCTCGTCAAAAGTGTCTTAGTCCTGTCTTTTCTACCAAAAGTATCTTAAACTCTAAATTCTACCGTGCCGGCAGGTGGAATGCGGATCGCAATTCTCAGTGGCTCTAAGCAGCAGCGGCTGCGTGTACACGTGGGGCAAAGGCGACTACCACAGGCTTGGCCACGGCAACGACGACCACGTCAGAACTCCGCGGAAAGTGCTCGCCTTGCTTGGCAAGAAGGTCATCAGCATCGCTACCGGTGAGGGCTTTTAGGCTTTGTTCCTCGGGCAGGGGAAATTGGGTGTGTAATATGTACTGCTCATCTGCACTGATGCAACGCTGCACGTAGGAGAACATGATTTATTTTCACTGCTACTACTCAAAATGTGATGCACAAATTATACTTTGTACAGCATAGGTGATGAATTGTCATCACTATATATATAGGTGATGAATTGTCATCACTACCGCATCCCACGGCACTGTAATGCACAGGATGGCTTCGAGGCTACAGCACAGCGCTGCTCCCTGCTGCTGTGAAGTGTGTTGGGTCAGAACTAAGGAGTGTGTTGGAAACGGAACATGACTGTACAGCTCCAGATAATCCAGATGTGATTTCAGTGTCGCTTGTTTGCCTCTGAGTGTTTCTGAGCTACCAGGCTCAGGTTTTGGATATTTTCTTGGTCTTATTGTGGTCTTGACAGGCCGACTGCAACGTCGTTTTCCGTTTATCTTGATATTGTCATACCTGCTCTTTGGTTGTACGTATCTCATCGACAACAAGTGCTGCTAATGATGGTTTCTTTCCTACTCAAGTTACGATAACGTTTTCATTTCAGTGCTGTTTTCTTGTGTTTTTATTATATATGAAGGTAACATTATTGTCTAACCTTTTCAATGCACTCATTTTTTTGACCGCATAAATTGACTGCCCTTCATGTCCGAATTAAATCCGAATGCTGTGCCGTTATTTCAAAGCACTTCTACTTTTATAACAAAAATTTACTCACCTTTATTTCTGAACTAAATCTAAAAGATGTGCCAGTGTTTCAAAGCACTTTAATTTTTTATTACAAAAAATGTACTCCCCTTTATTTCTGAGCTAAATCGAAAAGTTGTGTTGGCCAGGCTCGCTGCACTGCGTGTGCTGCACGAGCGACGGCGAGGTGTACACGTGGGGGGACAACGACGAGGGGCAGCTCGGGGACGGCACCACCAACGCCATACACAGCCCTCGCATCGTCATGGCGCTCCCCGTGCGTTGTGGTGTGGTGGTCACCCTGCCACTCGTTGTGGTCGCTTTTTTTTATTCTTCTTGGAATGGGGGCAATGACTTTGGTGGTTATACTAGTCACGCTGCTGTTAGTCAACAAGTTTTAGTTTTTGCATCGCCCTCTACGTGCGTTATGGTTTGAGGGTCACCGTAGCACTCGTTCTCATAGCTTTTTTCAACACTTCGACTGGGGACATGAGCCAAATTTGGTCAATGAGGGAGTTTACATTTTACTGCTAACCATCTAGTAGTTACTAACTCAATTTTTTAAAATAGTTAATCAAAACCAAATGAAAACACAATTTAGTTAATGTTTGGTATTTTCAACATTGCTTACTACAATTGACTCTAAATTTGAATTGAATATTAAACTTCAGTTTTACCTGCCGCAGTCAAAGTGTTGATTCTTCTTGTAATGGTGGCAGTGACGCTGGTTGTCATTTTAGTCACGCTGTCATTGGTGAACAAGTTTTAGTTCTTCTATCAACACTGGCTCTGAGCTTCATATTGTCCTCATGTAGAGTGAAAGGTTGGAACGAAAGTTTAGAAAGAAATTTGAAAATTTCTTCATTCTAGATTTGCTTGTGTTAGCGGTTTCAGAAGCTCAAAATTCAATTTAGCCAGGCAAGTGAGGTCGATTTAGTTGTATGATTTTTTCTAATGAGAATAGGTTGTGTGACTTGTTACTCTAGTTGACATGAACTCAATGAAAAAAATTAATTTAGGCGAAGAAGCCTTGATATTCTGAAAAAGATATTACCTAAAGACAAGTTCACAATTCTCCTAAGAACTTGCCTTTCGTAATGTACAATTTCCTTCTTCAGAACAAGAAAATTAACCGCGTAGCGTGTGGGTCGGCGCACAGTCTTGCGTGGAGCACGAGCCGCGCGGTGACCAGCGGTCGCCTCCCCGGCGCCGTGCCCATCGAGTACAGCGTCCTCAAGGAGCTCCCCCTCACCGCCCTCAGGAACAGGCTGGTCAGGCTCTTTGTGAACTCTCCCTTCTCCTCACCGTGTTTAGTTTTGATGTCCGGTTCAGAGCGCTATTAACGTTCGCACTTCTTCTGCCACTTGTTGTCCAGTGAGGTCTTCCTTCTCCTCACCGTGTTTAGATTTGTTGTCCAGTTCGAAACGCTGGTAACCTTCGCACTGCTTTTGTTACTTGCCCAGTTCTTGCATTCCGTCTAAATTTGGTAGTCTTTTTCTTCTTTGCTTGACGCTTTCCAAATTTTTGTTGTTGTTCATGATAGATGTTTTTTACTCCTGTGTTGATTTTACAAACTTTATGTAATCTTAATTTTTCCTCCTCAAAATGGAGGGTGTGGGAATTATATTCGAACCGGTTCTTTCATCAATTGGAATGAATTTTAATGTACCTGCTGTTTTGCGTTACCTCGAGGTAACTATTGCTACGTGCAAATCGAGGTAAAAGAAACAAGGTAGGGTCAAACCAGTCTTTTTTTCTTTGACCGTGTAGCAATGCTGACGTCATGGCAACGAACCAATAGCAGCGCTCATATTGCATCTGGCAATACTGCTAGCCCCAAATCTGGCACCACTATTGGCCTAATGACATGTCGCAATGGTGACGTCATAGATTTTGTTTGAAATGAAGCCGTTCTATTGGCTAGCCGAACAAGAGGAGGTGTATTTTCCCCCATGGAAATGACTACCTGGTTTCCTCTAGGTATTGCTGCACCACTTCTCTGAGCTCATCTGCCAGAGCGTGAGCATGTTTGAGCTGATGGGGGAGACTACCCCCTCCCCCGCCCCCATGGCCTGCCTGCCCCCCGCCCTCTCCGGACCCCCAGGCGCCTCGGACCCCCAGCACATTCATAAGCTGCGCTCCATCGTCGTGTCCGCCGCTAAAGAGGCTGCCTTCAAGAAGGTGCGGTCCTGTTCCAAGTTGACGGGCTATTCACTCTTTATATCGCTCGAGAGACATGCATTTAATATAACACTAAGGGCCTTTTATCTTGCTACTATTGACGGTATTTAGACAAGATAGCCGCTAAAGAGGCTGCCTTCAAGAAGGTGCCGCGCTGGGCAAGTTGACGTGCTAGTATCCCATTTACTCCTCAGTTCAAATCGCTCGAGAGGCATGCTTTTAATGCAAACCTACTCAGAGTCTTAGTATTTCTTATGATATTGTTATTGTCTAACAAATATATATTCATTGTAGTTATTTCAAAAGTGTAGTAGTTATTGTTCCCATTACCTTGTGGCTGAACGAATGTATGGGATTGATACCTCTGTCGGAACATCAAGAAAGTTTGTTATGCATCTCTTGAACTGAGATGCCCAGTCTTATGAGGAAATTTTAATGCGTATTAATTTTTATTTATTTCAAGACAAACATTAGTGCTCAAATTGGTACTATTTCAAGACCTAAGTGTTCAAATTGTTTTTCATTCAGAAGATGATTCGTATGAATTTCTGGCCATTAAATATGGAATACCCATTTCGTTCTATTTAAAAGTTATCTAATTACAATAAACCATTTAAATTTCTTCCCCTACATGAAAGATTCATTCATTTCGTCGTACTAATTCAATTTTTCTGAATCGTGCCATGTTATGCTGGCTATGTGAGGATTTCAAATTGTTTCCTCTAACCCTTTCTGTTTCCACCGTGTTTGTGCTACGATTGCCTCTCACGCTTATGATATAGAGCCCGCTGTCTGGTGTTCTCAGGTGATTCAGTCGACCATGGTGCGGGACAGACAGCACGGGCCCATCGTCGAGCTGAACCGCCTGCTGGTGAAGCGGTCGAAGCGGGGCTCAGGGGGCCCCTTGGCAGGGGACGGCAGCAGGACCGTGCTGGGGCAGATGGTGGCCAAGATGTCTGCCCTCACACAGGAAGCGCTCTTCCTTCCTCACAGGGTCTGGAAAGTCAAGTTTGTCGGTGAGGACTCATTTTTACGCTCGTACAAATCAGCCAGAGTTGAACTCTTTCATATGCTTTTAAAATTTCTGTTTTGTTTTTGTTTTGAAGTAAACTTTTTGCTAGGACGCGTGGAAAGAAGTCCCTCTTGTTTTATGTTCTCATGCCTACAATATGATAGTTATCCTCTAGAGTATGAGTGGTAACTCTGCCTATATTGCGTTCGTTAGTTTTACTTCTTGAGCATGGTTGTTGTTATGTACTGACGCTGTGCAGGGGAGAGCGTGGACGACTGCGGGGGCGGCTACAGCGAGAGCATCGCTGAGATGTGTGAGGAGCTCATGAGTGGCGCTCTTCCCTTGCTCATCCCTACTCCTAATGGGCGGGAGGAGGCCGGCACATCCCGGGACTGCTTCATCCTTAACCCCGCCGCTACATCCCCGCACCACAGGCAGCTCTTCACTTTCCTTGGTCGGTCATCTTGTCAGCCTTCACCTCCCTGGGCTTGTTCAATGTATTTTTCGTTGCAGTTTGTGTCACAGTTGAACAGCATCACACTGTGTGATGCTGTTTTGGGGCGTTGTAGAATTGTGAGGTTCTGACATGAAATTCTTGTGCTGATCCACTGTTTTAGCTGATTCAGCTTTCTAAAGTAGCTTTGATTTCTCACTTATGTCTCAACTTTTTAGTGCACATTTTATTGATTGTGTGTTACACATTTTAAAACAGTTAATGGTCTCGGAGTTGATTACTCCACTACAGTATTATGCCTGTGTCATTTTGTGAGGCAGCAGGAAGAGGCTTGTAGATCTTCCCCATCCGTGCATTTTTAGTGCACATTCTATTCTAAGAACTGCACGCATGAATATTTTAGTGCGTTTGTGGTTGTGATGACTCGTTCGTTTTGACATGCCTCAGTCCATATGTAATGATTTCTTGAATTAGAAATATTAGTTTTAGCTAATACGATCATCTAAATAAAATGATTGGTTACAAAGGTGAAGAATGTGTAGTAATATTAATTAAAGTTACATAGTAGCAGCTTCAAGTTCACACCCGGACGAACTCTTCACTAAAACTGTTAAATCCGTTCGTTGGTAGATAGTGTGCTCCAAATTTCCAGTGATAGTTTCACGTTCATTGAATTGCTGAAAAACATCCCATACGTATGCATTTAATCTCTCATTAGCAAGTTCAGCATCGGATTATTACTGTTTTTTAATATTAAAAATTTGAAATTTTTCACGATCTCATTTTATTTTCCGCTACTACATTTTGATTTAGATGCTACTAATGTCACTTTTCTCTCCTCAAGTAAAATTATGTTCATTTCCGGCTGTTGGCTGTGGAGTTTAGGCTACTTCGAATTTTTGGCTCTCAAATTCTTCCCTGTTTCTTATTACACTGTAGAATTCGTTTTTGGATCATCATTCGTTTCCCTCATAGAAACCTTTATTACTAGTTAGAAACCAACTCATTCAAATACATCTGGACCACACCTTACTTTATTAACAAATGAACAATTCACATGCTCCTGCATTACATAATTTTCTACCTAGAATTTAGTTCACTTCATTAAATGATCTCCGCTTTTCGGCAGGCATTCTGATGGGCATCGCCATCCGCACGGGCAGTCCGCTGAGCCTGAACCTGGCAGAGCCCGTCTGGCGGCAGCTGGCGGGGATGGCACTCACCCCTGCAGACATCACGGAGGTCGGTCAAAACGCCTTCTGTTCATTCAGTTGAGGTTTCTGAGCAGTTTTTGTTATATGCCTTCTATTCAAAATGCCTTCCATTCATTATGTTGACGTTTTCAATCAGTTTTCATTATACACCTCTATTCATTGTATACGCCGTTGATGCTTGTCTGCAGTTTTCATACCCTTAGGCTCATCCTACGTCATTTGAGCTTGTGAGTTAGAGAGAAAACTTGTTGTTAGGTCTATATAAGGCTCCCGCTGTATCTCTTGTCGGCATTTCTAAATCGTTAGCATTACTCTGGTGTCTAATGGTAGTTTTTTGTTGTGTGTTGGGGCAGGTGGACCGGCACTACATGCCCGCCCTGCTGTGCGTGCAGCAGATGGGCGAGACCACCGCAGCTGCCACTAAGGGCGCAGACGCTGGCGGCCTCCCGAGCGGGGACGCGCGGGCTGGGGACGCAGCTGAGGGCTCTTCTTTGGCTGCCCTGGACCTGCCCTTCACCACCACCTCGGCTGCCGGCCACCAGGTGGCGCTCTCGCACAAGCACACCAGGATCACGCTCCACAACAAGGACGTCTACGTGCACATGGCTTTGAACTACAGGTAAGTGCCCTCAGAATGGACGCGCATTGTATCCTTGTGTAGGAGAGTTACTCGCTTCTGCGTTTCAGTGTAAGAGTAGCTGTACTAAATTATTGTACTTGTAATGCAGCCTTTTGCTGCTTTTTTCTGAATCCTCAACCAATCAAAGATGACGAAACCTGTGGCTGAAAAACTCAAATAATAAGCTCCCAGGTGCTACGGCTCTCTTCGCAAGACCAGTTACCTTACGAGGGATTGATGCATCCTTCAACTCGATAAGAAGAAATTTGAACTACAGGTCTGCCTCGCACTGTAAAGTCGAATCGCTGTTCTCCTCTTCCCCTTGTGTCCACAACAGATGGCAGCAGAGGATGCTGGCTGCTATTAAGCAATTTCCTGCGTCTTTTGTTTTTGGGATCTAGGTTTGAGGCTTGGAATTCATGGTTTCTATCGGGGGATGTTGCTAGGTACAGTAACATAATTTTGCATGGATATACTCTGTACGTAGATTAAGTGAGGATCTTTTCATAATGATCGTAATATTCTAACATTGTCTATAATTAGTCGTACCATATCGAGAAATAATCATTAATGTTTTTCACTGGCAGTTTCTGCATTGGAATAAATTAGTTTACATTGTGTGGTGCAAGAAAGTTTTTAGATAGATATCTAATTTTTCTAAAAAGAATGCAAATAGTATTGTGTAACGCAAAGAAAGGCAAAATAATTATTTGATGAATGACTTAGTCGCATGCGTCTAATCTCTGCTGCGTTTCAGCCATCTCGATTGTATTAACACCTTGCTTGCAAACTTTTAAAATTAAAGCTAATTTATGGACCCAGTTAATGTTTGGTATTTATAAAATTGCTAACAACTTTTTACTTTAAAAGTGAGTTGTATATTGAACTTGAATTTAACCCATCGCAGTCAACGTGTTAAGAGAGTGTCATAAAGTTCACTCTGTTGCTACTCGTACGTGATTGCGTGCTTGTCCTTTCAATCGTATCATCGCCGTCGCGCTTGCTTTGATTCGGGCGAAATTAGCTGAATTTAATATCACAGGTCACACGAGTATTTAATGTATTTAAATTTACACGAGTATTTAAGTAGCTGTATTTAATATCACAGGTTACACGAGTATTTACTGTATTTAATATCACAGGTTACACGAGTATTTACTGTATTTAATATCACAGGTTACACGAGTATTTACTGTATTTAAATTTACACGAGTATTTAAGTAGCTGTATTTAATATCACAGGTTACACGAGTTTGACTTGGCGGTGGA
Organism: Platorchestia sp. MABIK; assembly: GCA_014220935.1. NCBI lineage: Eukaryota > Metazoa > Arthropoda > Malacostraca > Amphipoda > Talitridae > Platorchestia > Platorchestia sp. MABIK. Next base: position 65,999 of record JACJUY010000462.1, on the reverse strand, counting down.
GTGCGTGCGGGCGGGCATGGCTCGTGTCGTCCCCCTGCCGCTGATCGCTCTGTTCACGCCCTACGAGCTGGAGACCATGGTCTGTGGCTCCCCTGACATCCCCCTCGCTCTCCTCAAGAGCGTCGCCACCTACAAAGGTACATTCACTGCTCTTAATGTTTGTTTTTGTCATTTGATTTGATGGCCGCTAAACTACAAAACGTGTTTCCCTTTGGTCTTTCTTTTATTCTCTCTATGCTTGAGACGTTAGCTTACACTGTCTTTTTGTGCTGTTTGTATACTCGGGAGGTTGTTTCAGCGGAGGACGTTTTGGCAAAGTAAGATAGGCTGCTCTTTTTTATGAGTACTTTTAAATATTAAATAAAATGAATGAAGTGGACAGTGCGAGCTGATGAAAAGGGTGTCTTCTCTCGGAAACCTTGCAGCACTTCAATCCAGTGCGAACCGTGGGTTACTGAATCGCAATTTCAACCAAAATTCGCGTGTTTTCTAGACATCTACGTGCTCCATCCGTTTCGAGAATCGTGTGATTGTTTCATAGTACTTAAGGGTAATCGATGTAATACACTCGTGCAGGCATAGACTCGAGCCACCCGCTGGTGACGTGGTTCTGGGAGGTGATGGAGGAACTGAGCACGTCTGAACGGTCGCTATTCCTGCGCTTCGTGTGGGGCAGGACGAGGCTGCCGCGCACCATCGCCGATTTCCGGGGACGTGACTTCGTCTTCCAGGTGACATGGCAGTTTGTGCAGTCATGCTGTGTATTGCTGTGAGGAAATTGTTTTGCACAGTTGCGGTGGTTAACGCAGCGGCTTGTGCAGTTAGTGTATATTGCTGTGGGCCGCTGCTGAAATCATTTTGCATAGTTTCGGTGGTTAAATGAGGAGCAATAATAACTGTATGCTTTTGGTATTGAGTTATGCCGCTCATTGAACATATCACAAACTTTGTTTCAGGCGAGTCTTTTTTTCCGTGCCAGGTGGTGTAGCAGCACTGGAAAATAGCATTTATGGTAACACATCAGAGCTTTAAAATTGAAGCGTGATGTATACGGACAAATAAGAGCGCTCTCGTGTTTATATTTCTGTGATGGGCTTGGCTTGTGTTTGCAGACTGTAAACAATGTATACGAGCTGGTCAACAGTTAGGTCAGATTTTGAACTCCACTTGTTAAGTGCGTGTTCGGTTGAATCTAGGTGTTCATTTCACCACGGTCAGTAGAGTGCAATATGTAACAATTTTGAGCATGTAACAGTAAGAAAATCAGCTTGTCTCGGTTAAAGTCACTTTCGTGGAGGATTGTTGCATACTACATATATACTCTGTGCTCTTTACTCCACTCTATATTCCAGCTCTACTTGAGATTTGTTCATTTCCTTCTTCGCATGCATAACTTTTTTCTCTTCCGCAGGTACTGGACAAATACCACCCTCCGGACATGTTCTTACCTGAGTCCTACACGTGCTTCTTCCTGCTGAAGATGCCGCAGTACTCTTGCAAGGCCGTTCTCCGAGAGAAGCTGAAGTACGCCATCCACTTCTGCAAGAGCATAGACACGGACGACTACGCCCGCGTCGCCATGGCGGGAGGGCGAGCAGCAGGTGCTGAGGGCGGGGGCGTGCCTGGGGCCTCGGACACCGACACCGACGACTGGGACAGCATCGCCAGCGAGGAGTCCAACGCTGAGGGCCAATACTCCTCGTGGGCGTGGGGCGCTGGCAACAGGGAGCGTTAGGAGGTGTAGCGAGGCGCCGCGTTCTTAGTGTGGCTGACTGACAGCATGTCTCTGCGTTTCCTTTAGAGTGGTCCGTGTTAGCATTGGTGCTCGTCAGTAGAAGGGTTCGGAATTGTAATAGTCATTGCGAGATCAATATGAGTTATATGGGTATTGAAGAATGGAGATGCATAAAGGTTTTAATGCGATGTAAATATTTCTGCAATTATAAGATGTCTTCAAGAAGCTCCGATGTTCAGCGCTGAAACAGATACAGAAGTGTTGAAGTTAATAACAGTGTTCTCATGAGAGTATTGATGAGTAATATTAAACTCTTCTGATATTATTCGTGAAGTATTTATCGAAAATACTCTGTCTCAGATTTCTCTCTTATAATTTATTTAACTAAAGCAGTTCATTGTTAGCTTAATTATCTAATATCCAATGTTTAATGGATGGCAAAGAGAAAAGGCTTATTGATTGAAGCTTTGAAAATGATTTGGTTAATTTCCATTCTTTTCTATTTTAATGAATGAGAAGTTCGTTGCTAAGTTTGAGGAAGGTGACATCTTCAGTTGGGAAGAAATGTATATGAAAGTGAAAAATTCTGCAATTTTTCGGGACACCTATGTCGTATCTAGAAAAATACATTGAACTATGCAAAGTTGAATTAGCCAGCTTTTTTGCTCAGTATACCTCTTCGTATTTCACATAAGTAAAATCAGTATAGGTAGATTTGTATTATATAACCTCGTATTTCTGGTATTTTTTGCAAGGGTTGTTGCTACGTGTCTGCAACTGCCGATTCTTTTACGCACGCTGCATTCTCATTGCATATTTTAAGCAAACTATGTTTTGTATCTGCGCTGACCTCTGGCTTTCCTGGGGGTGTAATTAGAGACAAAAATTATGTGGTGTTGGAAAGTCCCTTACGAACACCCACCAGTTCTCGCTTGCTGAAGAGTTCGGTGTAGATCTTACGCGCTTCCCTGCACTCGTGAATCCAAACTCCGACGATGATGGTGCTTTGCCGTGTGTTGGCGAATACAAGTCATTCCTTAGCGTAAATAAATCGGGACTTTTCAATGACAATACGTAGGGCTATTTAAGTTGTCAAGGTTAATACGCAATGTTTGAATCGCGCATTAGAGGTTTAGTAGGCAGGAACTTTAATCTTACTGTTCCTTCCAATAGAGTCTGATATGGTTAGTTTTCGTAGTTACTATACCACTGTTCCTTCTGTATAATTTTTCTTTAGATGACCAGTTTATTGCTCTAGGATCATTTCGCTGTTTATTGGTGCTAGTGAGGTTCGTATGGTTTGCTTGTCTTTGATAGCAGAACAGTTGATCTCATATTGGATATTATTGCGTGAAGGCGCCGTGTTGCGCGTTGTGTTTGCGTTTCTCGCGGTTGGGCATTTGCTCGCCCTCGGACGTGAGCAAAAATGGTTCTATTATCTGATTTCATTTACTTCTTGCAGCTGTGACTTTATTTTATTCTTATGTCTCAACAGAATGATGAACTGCGGCTATGACGGAGGTAATAGTTTATCCTTTCCTGTATAGAAGCGTGTGGTGTTTAATTAGTCCTACCTAAGATTCAAATTAACAATTTGATTTAATTTCTTTCAGAACTTTGTTTTTACGAGCGGGTTGTTGTCTTCCTCTGAAGTTTATATTTTTCCTTAAAATATTCTTGTTTTGTGAAGCCCTTTGTTTTTATTTTTCATGACACGAAAGTCATGTAATGAATTGTTCATTGTTCTTTAACTGTGTCGATATGCATTCTCAAACTACTTATAAGTGCACAGCCACTGAGATTCATTCACACCCCCGCAACTACAGCTAATATTACCATAACCCACTATGCACATGCTTGTAGTTCTCTTTGTTTTGTGCAATATAGTTTCCTTGTACAGTTAACGTGTTCTTCTATTCAGTAGTCCACTCACAGGGAGGCCTTTTGGCTTTGTGATGTGGACGCGCATTGTTTTGATGTTCTGCTGTGTGCCGTTGGTGTTGTGTGTACCCCTGTCTCGCTGCCGCAATCTCAGTCAATGTCAACTTGTTTGTTCTTCAAGTCATGAGTGGCGCGGGTATATGGTCTGTGTTTTTTTTCTGTAGAGATCTGCGTCGGGTCTGAGGGCATCTGCCTCTTCGTGTTTCTCGGGAATTTGGCCGTAGCCTGTCTTAGTCGTTAGCACTGTGATTTTCCCGGCTACTGCTAGTGGGGTCCATAGTGGCGGTACGCTGGCGCCCCCTGTAGAAATGTTTCCGTGAAGTTATTATTATTCTCGGGAATTTGGGGTTCGTTAGAAAGACAGTTACCCAGTCGCTGGTCGTCGGAATTTGTTGTGTGGTGGATTTGTTGCGTGGTGGATTTGTTGCTTATGCGTGACGCAGTTTTGTTCTCACGCCTTCGCCATTGTGAATATTGTAGGCGTCTATTTAGTTCTAACGTCGCTTCAACTTTTTGTTTGCCCTATTGTAATTTGTTTTTCTTTGTAGTGTATTTACTGGTGGTGCACGCGTTTTAGTATTAGCTGGTCTTTATGTCTTAGTTTCACCAGCATCATCTCAAACGTTCCAATATCTAGTCTTAATTTTCCTTATACCTGCCAGTCTGGCCAATAGATGTTGTGTTAATCCCTTCTCTGCCGAAAGTGTGAACGCTTATAAAATGAACGGGCCGGAAAATGCGGGCGCGAGTGCGTTGTAGACGATTCTCATCTGGGAATATTGTTTCTTCCATACGTTGTGTTACTAGAACGTGCAATTATTTTTCACAGTCAGGAGGGGTTTTTCATGTACTTGATTATGAACATACTGATGTTGTCAGATTCACTTGTGTATTCATGAATTGTAATGTTGTATGAATGATACTTGGTATTGTATAAACCATCAGGCAAGCAGTACTGTTCTTCGCTGTGAAATTGTAACCGAGTCCCCGTGATGTATTGTAGAAAATCAAAACTAGTTTCTCTCAAAATACCATTTACTCCAATTTTTTGTCAAAATAGATAATTGCTCATCTTTTTGAAGGAAAGGTTACTTTCACAAGTTTAAATCGACGAGCGCAAGCGTTTCATTATATTATTGAGTTCACAATTACGATTGGGAATGATGAACCTGAGAGATGCTTCACTGTGATTGCAAATTAATGTTGGTTACATGTGCAGATATCGGCCTGCAGTCACTAATCTTGTAATATAACGTGTTGGTATTTACTCATTAATTTAGTCACTATTTCTCTTGATGTATCTTAAAATATAATTAAAAAATTTAGTCATCACACTTCGACGTCAGAATATGTAGTAATTCTATGAGTAAATTACTTCGAGTATGAACTGTCTTTCATTCCATTCATAACCGCGCTTGTTTGTATGCTGAAATTTATCTTCCTGATGCCTTCAGATTCATACAAAACTTTTTCCTACCGCGATCAAACGAGAACTGTAGGATAGGCGATTGGTTTTGAGTACATCTCAAAATGATAATACCAATATTTCTATGTCTTTTTGGGCTCATTGCTGCCAGAATGTTTTGAATCGCTGAGCTACACTTAAAGGGTGAGCTGATGATTCTTATAATCGTCTTAGTACCTGGGGGAGACAAGCGCGACTCAGTAACCAACGTTAAAACTCGTGGCCGTTATTTGACACTTGTAGAGAGAGGCTCTTATGAACTTAGTCCGTGATTACGATGGCTAAATTTATCCTTTTTCATCTCTTCACCTCTCACGGAAGAAGTCCTAGCTAGGGTCTTCGAATCTTTCTCCGTCCGTCTCTTTGTACACTTAGTCGCCTCGTTGAATGCTCTTTTCCAGTGTTTAGCGCTTTTTTAGGAGGGGGGTGGGCTTAATGAGTATTAAATTCAATTAGCAGTGATGTTAGACGTAAGAAATTGTTGTAAGGTAGCGACAGTTTCCCTCAGGAGGCATGGGATAGGCAGTAGGTTATGTAGCGTTAAATTTGTGTATCCTTGGTTATGGCGACTGGCTGCCCAAAGGGAGATACTGTTAGATTACCTCAGCTGGATATGTACTGGCGGGACTTCTATCTTTCGAGCCCACTTTGCAGTTTTCATGCCTTCTTCGGTATCTCCTCTTTGCATTTTTTTCCTCTCCCTTCCTAACTAGCTGCTTCCATCCGTAGGGAATCGTGTGTGGGAACGCTCCTTGTGTAGAGATTTACAGTCCAAGCTAAATTTCCCTTTCTCTCCACACTCTAGGGAACATTTGTTTTAACTACAGAGTCGGAATCATCTTTGTAAAATAGTAATGAAGCAAAGTAATTGTTGCTGGTAACGCCTCGTTACTGTGGAGCACAAAACAAATCGATGTGGGAATTAACGTAAATTTTCAGCAACTTGGGAGCCCGTAAAACTTCAACCATCGAAGTCCGCCTGAGTGAAATGCCCAGTTTGAAGTGAAGCTCCGTTGATGGAGTAAATTATTCACGATTGGTGGTGGTCTGACTGCACAAGTTATAGGGAACCCTAAGGCGGTCCAAGGTGGAGTGTGGTGATGATTCTTACCGATCTTCGGATAGTGAATGTATCTAATGCAAATGCAAAATAGTGACTCGCATTCTGTTGCTTGTACTTTCAAAGGTTGTCTGTTAATGTCTTTGCTATTTGGCGGGCGCATATAAAGTCATTTTCTCTAATGGATCAACATTCTTAACTTCTTGATTAAATTTATTGAAAATTATTGTAGGATTAATAAATTCAACCGGAAAAATCCGTTTTTTAAGAGTATCGTAGTGTAAGTTTAAGAAAATATCTTTAAAATCATTTCTAATTATTTTTCTTACGTTGTTCAAGTTTGTTCTATCGTCGTAACGCGAATAAATAAAATTTTAGTTCTCAGTGCAATCCAAACATTACTGTCCTTCGATGGCATGGTGGTGAGGAGTGCGCGTGCTGCTGACGGTGTCAAACTTGACCAATTTCAGTCTCTGAAACTAAGCTGAAGCGTCGGCGACACTATCAAGGTCTGCTGTCGAGTCTGGAAGCAAAGTGAAGAGTTTAACAAGAGGCTGCGATCAATAGTCAGAGAGACTGTACCTAATTACGAGTGAATTACGTTAGCGGACTAGCAATTGAATGCTGGGCAATGAGAGTAGAATTAGTGAGGGCGAAAATTGAGCTCATGCGTTGTACACACGCCACGCTTTAGGTGGCTGTCAATAATGTGAAAAACGAGAGTGATGAATTAAAGTCACATCAAACGAAATGAACAACGTTGCTTCCAGTTGGCAATTTTATCCTGTCAGCGGAGAGACGGCATGGAGTGGAAGACAGGCAAGTGTCCAACTATGCTGGAGACTCGTTAGATACCGGAAGTGAAGCGTTAAGACAAAATTTCATTCAAAACAGATACAAGTGAAACTTTACTCTGTGTGGTTACGCCGAACGAGCGCATTTTCTGCTCCCCATGACAGAATTTAAAGGTTCACAGAGAACTTTACCATAGCGCTGGTCAACTTTTGTTACTGTGCAGATTAAGATGCATGGCAATTGAATGTACGAGTGGACATCTTCTTTGTGTTCGATGACAGATGTTTGTTAAGTGATCAATGGAAGTTTGAAATTAAAGTGCGGACGAAGTTGTGTTGGCGATGAAGATCGAAGTGTTTTGTTCTGTAATGTCGCAGCTAGAGTTCTAGCCTCAGTTGTTGGCCTTCCATTAGTAGTGCTGATATTAGTTCAATGCTCGATGGTGGTACAGGACAGCTGTATGCCAACACAATGCGCTGAGACTCTTGCGCGTAAGTGAAATGGTACTCGCAGTTTTCACAGCGGTGAATGGTGCTACCATTGTCTCCGACACTTTGAAGATACTGGCAGTGGCGGTACTTCTCTACTTTGACACCATACAATGATGGTAACGCCTGCAGCCTGCATCTTAACCTGGTGAGTTCTTGGTTCTACACACTGATTGGATGAAATCTAAAGAATCGGGCAGCATTTGCTTCAGTATTTGCTTTATTCTTCCGCGGGAAACACACGTTTGACTTCAAAACTTTGTAGACCTTCAATTCATTCATTCTTTCCATAAGAATAAGTAGTTCAAATTTACGCGAAAAAACTTAGGAACAGGATGCAAATGTAATGTCTAGTATTGAAATTCGAGATAGAACACGGGTGTTGAGCGTTAACATGACAATCAGCAGGTGAACTACTATGACCAAATATAACTTGAGGCGATGAGCAGCTGTGTACATGTACGTACTGTTGATTTATTTACTCGAATATACATCTGTCCCGCTGCTCTTTAATCATTTTTTTTGGTCGCGCAATCCTTCTTCACAAAAAGTCGGTAATTACTAGTTAAAAAATGTAAAATTCTGTTATCACTTATACATATTGTACGACAGTAATTGAGCGATATCTGTTGCAGCTAGAATTACGAAAGTTTATTGCTTTTAATTACTGTGTGGGTTTTCATTTTATGGAGTATCCTTATTAAGGAATCATATTTTTCGAGCATATATTGCACGTGTTGGAAATTAGTCGACTAAGGACACGTGTTCACTTTGGTATTATTGCGTCCGATTGTTAGGCGTGTGGGACCTTCATAACATGGTTTATGTCAGGAATATTCAACTATCACCGCTCCTCAGGAATTCACTTTCACTCAGCCTTGAGTTTTGTTTATTCCAACCGTATGTATTGTTTTACTTAATAGGGTCTTAGTCTTGGGATTTTTATCTTAATTCCTCTGTTTTACTTACTTATTACAATGCTTGTGTGAACAGCGAAAAAAGGAGCATGAATATAACTGTTCCGTAGATTTTAGATGTTAAATACGCAGTTTTGTCGCCCATTGAATCACATTACACACATCCTGGCGCAAAGGTTTGAGGCGGTCTACTCTGTGGTAACCTCTACATAAGGACATTCAGGTGGGGGCTGAAGTGATTGTTTCCGATTGTCGCCAGGTGTCCGCACACAAACTCTAGGCAGCGTCGCCATGACAACGCCACGTCAACAAAGGCCTCACACAGCTCGACTGGCACTGAAGTCAGTCTCAACTGGACGAGAGTTTGGGAAGGGTTATCTTTTGAGCATTTGATGAGCTTCTAATGGTCAATAGAACTTTACACGTGCGTGGATGTGAATGAGTTTAAGCGGTAATGTTGCCTATCGTAATTTTTATTCTGATAGATAGGTATCTTATCCTGATCACTTCAACGAGAAAACTCAAAATTTTCAGACGTCAATGAAGTGTGCTCGTGTATCTGATTTAAGACCGAATGGAACCAGACACTGACAGTGAACAATTCAAGAGAGGGCCTTAAATTGTTTCAGTGAACAATTAAAAAGGAACAATTCAACAATTCAAGAGGGCGAGTACAACTCGAGGTATGCCTCGAGTTGTGTGATACTTGGCCTGGGGAAATATACGAAGACGTCATGTTTGATATAACCCAGGAAGGAATTGAATTTGTACAAGTTTTACATCGAAATAGCATAGATTGTTTTCATGTAAGAGACGTGTCGTGATGCCAACAGCAGAAACATCTTCGGGACTTAAAATTTAGAAGTTAAGAACCAAAAATCTTGTTCAACTCTGACTCCTAAATTTAAAATTAAATTCACTCATGTGACAGCACCCACACTTGGTGTAACAAAAATAATGAGTTGCGCTCTTGAACAGAGTTTTATGAAAATTCGGTCAAAATAAATTCTCTGCACAAAGCATAAGGCACGCAAGCTGTATATGTAAGTATTAAACTCGTTTGAAAGAGAGGCCATCGAAGGGTGTGTTGGGTAGTTATAAACGTGCTAAAGACTAGTATTAGGCCAGCTTATGAGATCCGGTTGACTTACTTCATTTAAACGATAAAGAAACAAATGTAAAGTAGTAGATTCTGTGAAATAACTCGTGTCTCTTAGGGTGTGATGTAGCTCGGAGCATCGAGGACTACTAACAATTAATATTTTAATTAAAAAAATATTGGCATTATAGCACCTGCTCTGTTCCCGCTCACTCAACACACGGATTGCTTTCATTTATTCATCGTGAGCCAGTCTCGCTTTTGCGTCACTTCATAGAAGTAATCGAAAGACGGAGCTTGATTTTTTTCTGGACTATACATTATACATATACACCGTGTAACATCGCCACAAGATAAGTAACAAAAATTTCTATTTTGTAGTTGTGAACTAAATTTCCGAAACCATTTCAAAATTGAAAGAATTTAATTTCAATTAAGCCGTGCATTAAAATTTGGGAAATGATGGCAGAAATGAGAACGAACGCCTCTCAAAGCCCTTATCATTTATTGATTTTCTTATGCTTATTGAAGTGAAAGTGGCCTCTTCATTTCGTGTTTGTGTGCTGATATTTTTCACGAGGCCCTTCAGCAACTCAGGATGGTAATTTTCTATCTTTGCGCTTACTAAACATGTGCAAACTGAGCTCAACAAAGCATTTGATCATTGTTCATGTTTTTACCTGTGTAAAACAGCGTAACAGAACCTGTAAAAAGATCGGTAGACACCAAGTTGAATGAAAAACGAGACAAATTGAGAGAATTTCTATTTCATTTATGGTAGCCTAAAGAGATGCAGTCATCCCTTACTTAACGATAATTACCGATAATTAATTTTGATACCACACAAATTTGGGAAAAGGTCAAAATTTTTTAAGTGGATCAGAATGGTGCCGTCGCCATGCGAATTGCTGCATCCGAACGACATCGGGCCGGAAACATCGGCAGCGGCGACTATTGACGAGAGTCATTGATTGTGTAGAGGCGAGGCTGCGTGATCGCTGCACTACTGGAGCAGGGCGTGATCATGTTGCAGCTGCAGCGGGTGTAGAGCTCCCATGTTGCAGCTGCAGCGGGTGCAGAGCTGCCATGTTGCAGCTGCAGCGGGTGCAGAGCTGCCATGTTGCAACTGCAGCGGATGTAGAGCTGCCATGTTGCAGCTGCAGCGGATGCAGAGCTGCCATGCTGCAGCTACAAGAGCAGGTGTAGACGTATCCCGTTGCAGCTGGTTGCACTGTATGACGACCTCGCTGCATTCATAGGCGGTTTAGTGTATGATCATAGTGCTAGAGGCTCTTAGACAGCGTGATAATTTTTATACAGCTTGTGCTAATATTGTATGATAGTCTCATTATTGGTGGTGGTGCTGGGCGGTTGTGTCGGGAGATGCTGTGGTTGTAGGAGTGGCTGTGACGCAAGACTAGGCCTCACTTCATGACATCAAACATCGTTTAGTTACTTACAGTCTTATGTTTCTTTCCGGTGTTATCAGCGTCTTACTGTTCATGAAATTTGTTTAGAGAAGGTCAACTGGTTTTAGGTTTAGCGACAGATAAAATGAGAAGCTATGCGAGAGTTTCCGCGTTGAAGTCTTGGAACTAGAGGAGAAGCAACAATAGTTGTGGTCTAATTTTATTTCATGTGTATAAAATGATAACAGCGTAGAAAATTCAAGTTTCACTATCAACTACTTTTCTGATAATTTGAATAACTGCTATTAATGCTGCCGTTTGTTCATAAAAAAACGAAGAATGGCAATGCCAATTTTTTCTTATCTAACAGCGGGATAATTTACTCTGTGTTTTGAGAAATACGGCTCTTGTGAAAATGAAGATGAACGTATTTGATAGCGTACGTAAAATGTAGGGGAGAAATGAATAAATTGAAATGAAATAAAAGATGAATTTAAGGGTAAGCAAATAATCTTTGTGATTGAAAACGCCCAATGAAAAATAATGATGATGAACACCGATGAAGTATTAATTTGGTCGTGCGTTTGCGTGAGTTTTGAGTTATAACACCTCGTCAAGTACGTCCATTCTTCGATTAGAGCATCAGCCGTTAAAAGAAGAACACGAGCGAGCTTTATTGAAGCATTTGTCTGTGATGCAGATGCAGTGAGTAACCGCCCACCGACCCACATGTGCGAGGGTCATTGCTAAGGGTCATTATTTGTTGCGCCTGGACATAGATAGCCTTCAACCTTTCAATGACCGTGTCACCCAGTCAGTGTGCCGGAGATATATTCTTTGTGCGAATTGTAGCGCTCAAAGATATGAGGTTAATGTGTTTAGCCGTACGTAAAGGCAGGCGGATGCCAATTATTAGGTTGGGTGACGGCATGTTCAGTCAACATTGCAAACACACGTGCGGTGTGAGATGCCCTCGCCTCCTCAAGGCTGCGAGCCGTGGAGGGTAAAATTGATCCGCTCCCTGCACGTTTTCATTTCTAGGTCTCTCTGGTCCTCGGGTTATGAGAGGCTGTGTTTGTGGAAGACCTCATGCGTGTAATTTGGAGCGATAAACCTGATGTGTCTTGGCTCTACGTACTGTGGAGAAATGTTTGCTGTCTTCTCTGTCTAGGACTTGAAATTAGGTATACTATGCCTACGCCTGAAGTAAGATTTCTCAGAGTGAAGATGTGTGTTTCATTGTAGTACTTGAATATTTGTGATGAGTGCAAGCTGGAGTTTATTTCTGATGAATCTAACGTCATGATTGCAAATTTTTGGGTCAAGTGTGACTACGAGGAGAGTGTGATCAGGCCCTGGTCAGTACAGGATAGTGATGTAATGTTCTATTTACGTTTGCTTTAAAAAGGATTCACGTTTAGTGAGAGACTGGGGAAAATGATTGGCGCTTCAATGATGCTTCACAGGACATGATTAAACCAACGATTGGTCAGAACAGGAAATGTGTGTTGTGATACTATTTGTAAAGTAGCTGCAGTTTTAACCCCAAGTCAGTGTGTATAGAATTTTTTCTTTTGGGCCGTAATATAAGAGTTCTAATATTCTATAATTCACATTTGGGGCTCTAAGAACTACAGTGGGCCTTGCGTGCTCAAAAATGAGCCCCTTTATATAAAAATGTTTTTTTTTATATGAACTCAACTCAAAAACAAAGAGTTTCGCTGCCGCTGGCACAGCCTTGTCCTAATTCCTAACCGACCAACGATCAATTCAGCAAAGCCAAACTAATCCATCGCCATGGTGATTGACTGTGGCACACTCGGGCACAGATCGGCCTTGACTGCTTGCTCTGATATTCATTGTTGTGTTCGAGCGCGTGTCGTACCTCGAACAATTTGATTCGGACGACACGAAGTCAACATTGATCTCAGTGAAATTAGAATTGCTCGTTGCAGAATTAAAATTGGCCAATGGTGAAATTAGATGTGGGGAATTTAAAATTGGGATTGATCATTTTTGAAATTATAATTAGTCAGTGTGAAATTGAAAGGGGTTATTATGAAACTCAAGATCTCAAATAGTAAATTACACGTGAATCTTTTTTTCCTTAAAATAAATACTCGTACATTCAAAATAATTTGTTTTCTTGGATATTACTTGCGAATATGATACGTCGTTGGTTCATTTAAAAATTTTTTTATTTCTAGTTTTCCAAATCTTCCAAATAAAGTGTCAAAAGGGGACAAAAATTGAAGTCCATTATAAATAAAGAGTAAAAAACAACATTCAATAAAATGAAATAAATAATTGATTCTTGTTCGAATGAAAAGACCTGGAGAGCTGCGGTGAAGGCTCCAAGAGTGAGTAGGATTATGTAAAATACATGCGTAGGATTATGGACTTTTAACACTTTGGCTGCGGCAAGTGAATCTGAAGTTTAATATTCAACTCAAATTCAAAGTCAACTGGAGTAAGCAATGTTGAAAATAGCAAAGATTAACTGGTTCATGCTGTCATTTAGCCTTGATTAAGCATTAATGAATATTGAGTTTGTGACTACTGCTCGGTGAGCAGCATTATGAAAATTCCATCCGTGTACCACCTGTGGCTCACTTCGCAGTCAAAGTGTTAATGTATTCATGGACAATTTTTTGCAATTCATAGCTATATAATATAATAATAACACGTGTATTGATCGTAACAGTTGTTCATGGGTCGCATAAAATTATGGCTGCTTCTAATACGATGATCATGAACTCAGTTTAGTTCAAACATTGACAATTTTCTAATTTCCATAGACTTTGCTCTACCTTCCATTTCCACTGCTCAAGTTTCAACACTGACCAATGCTTTTATCAAGGTGACAAATCAATGTGAATTTCACAGAGGCCAATTCTAATCTGACTGTCCAATTCAAATATCGTATTATCCAAATCAACTTTTATATGGTAATCATTGCACGATGCTTTTAGCTATGCTTGTGGCGTGACTCCTGGCAATTTTTGAATATTTTTTGCATTTCTTCAAAAAGCACGTCCGAAGCTGCTTAAATGATTTTGACGATATTTTATTAACGTTTGCTAAATTTTCATGTTGACAATACCAAATACAACTTCTATTCGTAGATGGAGCTGTGTTTGAGTTTTAGGCTTGGAGCTACATTCATTGCCTCGCCTAGCGCTTATATGCTGGATCACGCACTGCTTACATGATTCTGCGTGTACTTGACATAACACCTTCAATTCTTTCTACATATGCGCACCTGAAACTTTTGACTCATGAAACTTTTGACTGCTGAAATTTTTGACTTGAAATTTTTGACCGTTAAAATTTTTGGCCGTTGAAATATTTGTCGATGTGATGTTTAAATAACTTCGTGGGGAACAAAAATATGATGCTTCTTCATTTTATCGCCTGATGTTAATCGTATAGAATAATATTTTTCAAATGATGTTTTTTTATTCGACACAGAAGCCTGTCACTAACAACGATCATCGTCATCTTTGCTGCAGAGCAATACGAGAACTTAATTCTTAAATCGCCTCAACAATTATCCACTCGCAAAAGGGTTTATTACATCCCTTATGGATAATGGAATACCTCCTCTGAATTGCAGGGGCGTTCATTAAAGATACCGAATTGAGGGCAAATCTGATTAACGTTCTAAAATTTAAAGTTCGCTTCAAATTAATCCGTGATATGCTGTTGGGGAGAGTTTAAGTCAATGAATGTTAACGAAGCATCCATTGTTCCCGTAAAAACATCGATAAAAATGTAACATAATTAGGCGTAACATTGAAGTTTTTGATGCAAGGCATCCCATTATCTTTTTTATTGTGGTTGAAGGGCGCACAAAGGAGCTTCCTAAGCTTAGAAAACCTTGACTATCGACCCGACGGCTCCGAGCAGCTCTTGCTTTATGAAGTCCTCGCCTGAATAACTCATGGCTGTAAATGAGCCGAGCGCGCCTGTTGCATGCTGCCCCACGTTGCTTTCCTAACTCAACGCATCACTTTTCTGTCCGTTATTCCAATACTTGCCCTCAAAGCTCTTGATTGTTGAGCAATGCTTGCTTTGTTGTGCTGCTCTTTGTAATTAAGATATAGCTCAAGGGCGCCTCGTTCAAGTGGTCCATCCTCACGAATACTTTCAATCAATTCATCGCCTTCTTAACCAACACTTTCAATTCATCGCCTTCTGAAGAAACACTTTCAATTCATCACCTACTGAACAAACACTTCAAACATTCAGAAATTTCACTTGCACACGTTTCCTCGTCACTAAAATGGAACCATTTTCTAGGCAAATTCCCCGCAACGAAGAATATCCAACGACATTTTATTCAAAAATCTATTCTACATCATGCATTCATCTTGCCTTCTAAAATGAACAGGTGTGTTGCTGATGCTTGCAAATTGCTCATTATAGTCAATAGAACTTTTGGCCAAATGAAAATTAACAATTCTGGAAAGGCTCATGTCGACGAAATATGGAATGAAAGTTTCATCTATTTTTCATGATAGTTTAGGGAATTTTCATCGAATTATTCCTGTCAGTGATATGATTTCTACATATCCGTGAAAGAAGTAATGGCAATGTTATATTATTCCCTTATATCTATTCACAAAATAATAATACACAGTTGGTTGCTTGCTTGGCTGTTCCGTGCCTCTGGCACGCCGCAAGGGATTTACACAGGGGGAATAATACAGTTATTCAATGATAGGAAGAAAATGTTAATTTGTCACACACTGGAATCGAGCTGGATGGGCTTCAAGACCGTATCTGTGTAACGAGTTTCACAAGATTATTGAATCCCGTCATTTGTGACGGGCAGTGACACTAGTACTGAAATAAAAGCCGCGTCAACGCGACTGTCATGCGTTAGGAACATAAAACTCGTGAGATGACACATAGGTTGTTTGTTGATTTCTTAATTAGTTGCGCTGCTCTCAGTCACGCTGTCTTGTGGATGGACACCTGAACACTACTTATTGAGTGCACATAGCGTCTTTTGAATTGTAATTTGTTTATGTTAGTTCTTAAAAATCTTTTGAAGCCTTGCTGTTAAAATTAAAACCTTGGAAATTTTGGAATCGAAATAAAAAACATCTAAAGGGAGATTATCGTGTTGTCTTATTGGTGAAGATCGTCGAATAGTAATCAGGTGAAATAAGGTAGAGTTGATTATAGCAGCCATGTTCTTGCAGTGAGGTAGCGTGCCTTACCTGCTGCCAGTGTTCCACACAGTTTTGGCGAGTCTCAGGTCTGGAGGCGAATGCGATGTTCAAAAGAACTTGCTAGTCATGTTGCTGTGCGGCAGAAAGCAGCTTAATAATGAGCAATTCAGTTATACTAGTTAATTCTTCTCCCCGCTTGACATGGCACAAAAAAATTGTTTAACGACAAGCTGCTCATCGCGTTCAGAACATTTTGAGCGGTGGCTCACTTCGACTTAATATACGGTAGTACTGTGACAGCGTTTCTTCCTCGTGGTAGTAAAGCCGCGTGTAACTACCTTGAGCGCTTGATCACCAGCTTAGAAAATAATTGCTTAGATACTGGGCAGTCAATCATGCAGACGCTTTTATTTGCCTGACCGCTGCGATGTTGCCCTGCGCTGCAATTTTTGAAGCACTGCAATCCCAGGACTCCAATTCGTTGGGCCATTGCGGTTCTCAAGTTCTTGCTCAATTTATCCAGGGGGTCGCTAACTACCAGATGAGCGATGAGGCTTAGAGGCTGCCATTACTGAAGTATAATTAGGCTGTGAAATGCAGTTTTTATAATTGAGGGTTAAGTCAGTTTACATGTTGAGTGTCATCTTTCTATTTTTGGACTTGAAACATTTTCTTATTTCGTTTCATTGAAAGCCAAAAATTCCAACAGTTTAATTTATCCTAAGGAGTACGTACTAACAAGTTTTTAAAGCTGTAAACTAGCTTTATGATGAACCATTAAATCAAGGTCGTAAATATAAAGTTAGATAAGAGCACACTGACGTCACTAAAGTGCTGCACGAGAGCACACTGCTCCACAAGCTCAATATTGAATTTAAATTTCCAAATGTTTCGTGCCTCCTTACGCTATTGAATATTAGATGGCTGAAGTGAGATAAATTTTTGTTGTTTCTCGAGTACTGACAGATGACGATCCTTTAGACTAACATTTGGCAATTTAAATTGAATGTCGACCACCGTGCTCTTGTGCAGCCCTTTATTGGTAATTCACTATCTTATCTAGTTTATTATTTTGTTTTGTAATGACTACCGTGCTCTTGTCCAAAGCTCAATTGACTAGCACTCTCATACCTATCCTTTAATTGACTAATATATATAATTCAGCGTTTTATTGACTTGTGTGCCGTTATCCACTGCTTTATTGATTTGCGTGCTTCGGTAATGTTCACATTAGCAGCGGCACTCTTGTACAGCTTTCCGTTGGTCACCACACTATTTCCATGCTTTATACGCCGTGCTGTGCTCCTACATTACGGTAGATAATGGCTAAATGAACAATTACGACCATATTCTAGACTTAGGCATATCGAATTCAACTGCATATTTAAAATCCAACTGCAAAATTGCTTTTAAATTCGCTATTCTTTCTAACGCAACATTTTATGTAAGCCCTGTACATACATTAAAGAATTAGGTTTCGATTCTGTTGAAACTTTTGGGCTGTGAATTCATTGGACGCAAAGCACAATTCATCCAATTCAACAATTTGTTAGAAGGACATTGCTGAATTTAAATTGAACAAAGCAATAATATGATATTGTCTATAAATGTCAATTTAATTTCATTGTTCACAACAGTGGCACAAAGATCAAATGCTAACCCAATGCCATCATCGCTATTTGAGTGAACTACTTTCGTTGTCCAGTTGGAGGTGCGAAACAATGAGTCTTTCGCTGGCCTCAAACGAGAAAATTATATGATTCATCCACGTAAAATGCATTGCATATTTTCTTTATCCAAATTATTAAGGTGATTAAAAAAACTTTGTAGTTGAATAATTTTTTATTAGAAGAAGTGTGTCATGAGTTAATTAATTTTTGAGCTAATAATCGTGGGGATCACTGGTTGTTAAACTATTGTTGGGACGAATTCATTCTAAAGATGCAGTCAGAGTGTCCTCGTTAACTAGGCCAGTCGATTATTGAGGGCTCGAATGCAGGTACAAGCGTCGATGAGTTAATCAGCCGGAGAGACTGGCTTATGAAAACTAAATGATTTCCATTAATTGACTCTGCTGACATGAACAGAAGGCATACTTCGCGGTTTCAAAACCTTTGTTCCGAGTACTGGTTGTAGTCATTGTTTAATTCTTTTTAATTGCACATTACATCTGGAGCACATATGGACAGAATGTTAGTTCATTATTGAAATCTTTTTCCCTTGTTACATTTATTGGTGAAATTACTAGGGAGAATGTTTTCATTGTTGGTATAATCTTATTGATATCTTTTTCACTTGTGAAATTTCTTTTTGAAATTACTAAGAAAAATATTTTCATTGTTGTTGTAATCGTGTGATTATTAATATGAAAACTGAATACATATGAACCATAGTATGCATCAAAAGACTAGGTGATGCATTAATACATAATCGGTGCTGATTAGAATGCAGCACGGAGTGTGAAACTGTAATTAGATTTTTTGTGTTAGCGTTTGGTTCGTTGTCTTTGTTAAAGCCAAAATAACTGTTTAGATGCTCATATTGGTGATCAAATGGCCTCTTCATTTCTGAACATTCTAATCTTTGAGTTTCCGAGGTTCAGGGCTATGATTTCATTGAAAATTGTTTCCAGCGATTGAATTCGGCTGAGATTCAGAGTGTTCGAAAATTGGGTCGCATCGAAAGAAACGATGATAAGGAAAGAACTCTGAATTTACATCTCTTAAACTTTTCGGTTTTCTTTGTGGTCTCTTTCTCGAAGAAAATCGAGCCTGATTCAACTCTGTCCATGAAACATTGCTTGGAAAAGCATGGCAGCGAAGAAATTGAGAAAAGTCAAGGTAAAGGGTGCACTATGATTGATTTTTCATTCCTGTGTGTGTCCGTACAGTTTCATTTAGCGCTAATGAGTCTGATTCACTGTATTTTTCCAACCAAACTCACCTTTCATCAAACCAATCTATACTCGGTACTGTTATTGAGTCTGATTCATTAGATTTCTTTTTAATCAAACTCGCCCTTGACGGAGCCAATATTTACTCAGTACTGAACAGCTCTCAAGCGAGTCCCCAATGGCGAGGACGTGTAAGTGTCAAGGTCGCGCCTTGACGTTGATGCCCGATGTCGCTATTGACGGATCCTATCGATTGCGGGCGATGGAAGCGCGGGGCCTCCATGCGCTACCGCCGCATCTCACGCAACAACGTCCTTAATTTAAGCGCCGCCGCCGCAGTGCAAATATCAGCCACGGCAGGGGAACAGTACATCAGATGTAAATGCTGTTTTCAAACAGGGAGAATTGGGGACCTCATTTCCATGGCTATTTAATGTACATATGGTATCGGGCTTATGATATCCATTGGCACTAGTGCATAGGAATTTTATGTGGTGTTTTTTATGGCGAAAATTTGTTTTTAAAAATTTTTTTTATTATATAAAATTTAATTTTTAACTGATGTTTTTAATATTTTTGAGTTATTGCTGCGACGTTTTGAACTTTGTTTATGAAATGAAAAAATTATCATTACTATTATAATTATTTATATTATTATAGACACATCTTATAACATCAGTTTGGTGTTTCAAGATAAACGTTTTTCAGAATGGTATATTTGCATTTCATGAATTAGAGTGGTAGAAAAAACATGAAATAGATTTATGAAATATAATTTTTCCCGCCAGTGTAGTATTTTAATGCTCTTAATCAATTTTATCTCCTAATGATGTAACAAGGATACTTCAAATAGGAAGTAGTTGAAAAGAAAAGTTGAGGATGATTGCACAAGACTAACAGCGTTGACGTCAAGCTATTGCTTTTTGTCATGCTTCTGAATCATTTAGATGTCTGGTAGCACTTAATCAAAGCAATATTTCCCTATCAATGAAGGACGAGCTAAGATTTATAGGTTTTGTAGATTCAGAACTCTAGGTTTTTTTGAGAGTTCAAAAATTATTATTCTTATTATTCTGTAACAACATAATTACAATTATTATTCTGCAACTGTTCTTTACTGCCAGAACAGCTAGCTTTCAATTGATGAGAAACATCTTTGTCTATCATCAAAATACTCTTTTCAGTGTGAATATTTTGATAAATTCTCTTCGTGATGTAAAAATAAAACCATAAATATCATGCGGATATGTCAACCCACTAGACATTTTGCCTCGGTGCAATTTGTTTCTGCAAATTATTTCTTTTCATGAATCAGAGACCATCTTAATTTTTGCTCCTTAACTTAAAGGAGAATACTGAAAAGAAATGTCTGAATAATTGTTTGTACGCAGTATTTCTTTTCATGAAACAGAGACCAACTTAATTTTTGTTTCCTAACTCAATGGAGAATGAAAATATCCAACCGAAGAAGAAAGTTCTTAAAATGCTTTCGTTATGCGGTGCTGGGGACATGATAGTCCTCATGCCGTCCGTGCCGCTCGCAACGGCGAGAGCAGCCTTGGCGGTTCCGCTGATGTACCGCACACACGCAGCTCGTGAGGAAGGCAATTACTTGTGCATGGACGGTGGTAATAGAATGAGGAAATGTATATTGCGGACATTTTCTCAACGTTTACGTCGATTCGTCATCAGGAAAAAATGTTTCTTGTGGAAATGCGCAACAAAGAATTTCGTTGTGCGTTTTTGAAAAAATAATTTGAATTTGTTTTAACTCTACGGAAAACGCTCCCAGGATTTAAGTATCTCATGCTGTTAGAAATATCCGGAGACATTGATATTTTAAATTTATATCTTTATAATACGCAGCATTAAAAGTTGGAAACGTGCACCATAGCTATTTTCACTTAGTACAAAGCAGAATTCATTTTCCAATTTCATCACTTAAGATAATACGGTTCGGTTTTCACCATTATACCTCATCTAAAACTTGCCTCAAGCATGGTCCTGTTACATTAGAAGCGAGGACCTATGTCTTGAGTTACTTTACTGAGAAAACCATAGTTTTGAATGATTCATAAAGTTTAAAATGAACTCCACGGCATGGATAGCCATGGATAAATAAATCATATGAAGAGGACAATAGCCGTATCAGGCATTAACTATATATTGAGGAGAAATAAAATACAAATTTCTTCTTTTCAATATGTTTGTCTAGGCACGAAGAATGAAAGCTAGTGAACACTTTAAATTCTGCTGAAGAATGCCTTGGAGGATAGTCTCCTCTTTCATAACCATATTTTATGCGGAGAAATTAATGTGTGAAATTCAAGTTCATGCCTTTTTGAATCCAGAAAATTGTTATAAGGCTACACAGCTCAGTGCATGGTGCAGCGTAGCTATGATACGCCCTCACATGCGATGACTGATCCCGGTATCCTTCAGCCGGACCTTCTTGGTGCGACCTTAAAAGTCTATTCCGGCAGCTGGTGTGACCTTCTCGTTGGCCGGTCCCGGTTGTGATTTGACCTTCACATGACGGGCCTTGTTTGTGACGGGTCCGACGTGTTTGTGAAATTCTTGAAGACTTGCTTTTTGTTTTCATTTTAACTCAGGTCATCAAATTCACAGGGAACACTGTTTAGAGGATTGCTTTTGAAATTACGAATGGGTTTATTGTGTTTTATAATTATCGCTTTTAAAAGTTTCCAGCATTCCAATACTCTCACAAAGAACACTTTGTTGTATACAGTAAAATGAAAGGGAACTTTTTGCTTCATGTATTCCTTTCTTCTATTTGAAAGCCTACTGAAGCTTTTCGCCTCACTGAACATGCCTTTAGGAACTGGTCATTAAAGGAACGATGGAGGCCTAGGAACTTGAATGCATTGAAGGCAAGACTTGAGGTACAGACATAGCAGGCTGCTCATGTCAAGGTCTAGGGCTCAGTGATGGCGTGGGGACGTAGACGTGACAAATAGCTCAGCAATTTCAGAATAAATCAACAGCATAATATATGGAGAGTCCCTGCTGGTCCTGATGATCAATGGTTAAAGTATTGATTATTTGTTAAATTTGCGTTGAACTCGTTGCTTTTGACTGATGGTTGGCTCGCACGATCTAAGTTTGAACACCTGACGCTTGTGATGAATGAACAATTGTGATTAATGCGCAATTGGAGTTGAAAGAGACTCAATAGGATGGCCTTGACTTCCACAGAGTTATGGTTTCATAGCAGGATAGAAAACTTCCTTTGGAATATTTAGGGTCGTTATGGGTCATAACATTATGTCATGCCATAAAACCACTGAGTTTCGATTGGTTTCGATTCGGTGGCGCAAATTATTCTTTCACTCCGCAGGCTTGCTGAATCTTGAAGATATACGCTGTCGTAGAAAGATGGATTGAAATTGTATATTCCCAAATAATTTTTATTCTCCCAGGGCTCAAATAATTTTTTAATTTTAATCTCGAACAAAGAGGATTAGTTTGTGTGGCATGAAACCCTCTTCAAAACGAAATGTATTCCCCCTTGGTTAGTAAGATGCTTAACTATATACAGATTTCCTATTCATGTGAAGTGAAAGATTGGTATAAACTTATATTAAGATAGTTTGAATATTGTCATCATTTATAGTAATTAAACATCATTTTATTGCAGGTGTCATGAAGAAATGACGATGAAATTGTTGAAAAAATTGAGTTTCAGCCGAGAAAACCAGTCATTGATAACGAATTTGTGTGGAAAGAGGAAAGATACATATTTATTTCCTTTTGTGTTTAGCTAATTTTATAAAGTAGTGAGATACATTAGCTTCATTACAAATATATGTTTCACTGAATAATTTTTTATAGATAGAGAAAAGTAAACCTTTGTTCATCCATTTAAAGTGCGGAAATACGAGATGTGAAAACTCGTTCTAGCTCTGTGAGATGCAAATAGCAGAAGATGTCCAGGCACTTCTGTCTCAGTGTGACGTGACTCCAAAGCTTCGAACTAAAGGATACGGAAGCTCTATGTCGGAACTTCTCAACTGATCAACTCCGACCATCATCTCCGATTGACACCGAAATTTCGTCAAGAAAGTTGGCTCTGCGGCTGCAACACATCCTTGCATTCAGGACTCAACAGGCAACATTTCAGACGAACGTCCCGCATTTTCCAGCGTCTGAGTGAAAAATCTGCTTTATATTCTCACTTTTCCACCCAGCGTAAAAATCCAATCATGTTATGTTGCTGAACCACGAAATTTCATTCGTCTTCAAATTCAGGGCATACAATGACAATGATCTCAAATTCTAACGACCGTTTTTTGAGGCAGGAATAATAAGCGTTGAATTTTTTTCTAGGCATTCCGACTGAATCTGCTTGCTTTATTTCGTTTGAACTTTCCATTTTCACTTTAAAACGTGACCATTGCCTTCACCGCAATGTTTTATCAAGAAATATAGTTACTGCTCACTTTACACTTTCCTTGACGCCTACCAGTCCCTTATTATGGGTATCAGTTTTTCAAAATAAAAGTTTCCAATTTATAGCTTTTGCATCGTTCTCGTGAGCAGCTGAGTTGATATTTCTCTCTGCAAACGGTTTTACGTTTGCTTCTTAAATTAAGCTTTCTTACTTCCTAATTCTAATCCAATTTTAAAAACAAAATTTTTGAAGCTTGCCACCTCTGGACTTAAAATTGAGAGACTGAAGTTAGACCACAGACAATTCCAGTATTTAGTTTATTTTCTAACTCTGATTTGAGCCTTTTTAAATTTAATCTTATTCCCATACATCCCTGATTCTTTTTCTAAATTTTACTCACAGTACTCCCCTTTTTCTTCTTTCATTTCAATTCAACCAACTCTTCCAATTGTACTCCCCTTTCCCTTGTCCATTCCACCCCATACTTCTCCGATTGCACTCCCCTTGTTTTCTTTCATTTCACTGGACTTCTTCGATTGTGTAAACTTTCCTTGGCCCATTCCACCCCATACTTCCCTCATCCTACCCCGGGTGCGAGTGATGGGTGAGATAATGAATCGCTACATCACTCTCAACGAGCTCGGCAAGGGCACTTACGGCAGCGTCGTCCTCGGCCAGCGAGTCGACACTGGCGAGAAGGTGGCCATTAAAAAGTGAGTTCAAATTAGTGCTATTTCTGACCTCTAGTGCATGCGGGAAGGTGGCCATTGAAGGATGAGTACTTAAATCAATGACATTAATGGCACTTCTGACCTCTGGCTCATGCAAAAAGGGAGTCCATTGAAATATGAGAACTTAAATCAATGACATTAATTACATTTCTTACCTCCGGCTCATGCAAAAAAAGGAGTCCTTTGAAATACGAGTACTTAAATCAATGACATTGATGGCATTTCTGACCTTTGACGCACGCGGAAAGGATGGCAATAAGAAGTAAATAATTGAATTTAACGACATTTTACAACTGAACTCTTATTTTTTCACGTTTGAAGTTGACCGTAGAAAAGAGAATTTATTAATTATACGTTAGTATCGATGGCTCAAACGCCGCAATTCCGAGGCACGTACTCATTTCCTCACATTTTCACGCAATTAACAAACACGATGCATCTAAACATTTCAAATATCTGTGATGTAAATTTGTAATTTAATTTTAGATTTATGTTCTTAATGAAGTCTTTCTTATGTACCATAAGTAATGTCTTATTATTTTTAAGACATTATTATATAATGTCCTTCTAATTATTATAAAATCTTATTATATTATGGTTATTAATGAAATCTTCGTATTATATTAATGATCATAGGACGCTCGTAGGGTCGGGTACAAACCACATCCTGTCATTGTTGTACGGGCCTCATAATCACGTGATATTTAGCCTCGTCATTCATGTTATGGATTCAATTTTTAAAAGTCTTACGAAGTACATTAGTCAATTATAAGTGTCAAAAAAATGTAAGGCCTCTGAGTGCGGACAATTTATCGTAGCGAATGGATGCTTTCGCGTCTGAAATCTTTTCATGAGAGAGTTCGTTCCAAAATCGCGGAGACGTGAAGAGCTGTTGTAAAAATTTAGTCTCGCCATGTTAGATCTTCTTTCTTTCTGTTTCTTACCAGTTTAACTTGCCAGTCATCTTGACTGCTAGAAAGACGTTTTCAAAGATTGTTTTCGTGCATTGATTATACATTTCCCTGATGACTCACATAAGGAGATTCTGGCCACTGGGACGAGTCTGAATATAAGTGAGCATTCAAGTCTGATTTTCCTTTAATATTTTAAGGTTCTTTTCCAATATTCCAGGATGAACAAGAAGTTCTTCACGTGGGACGAAGCCATGAATCTACGAGAAGTGAAGGTGAGCTCTTCTCACGCTGACCTCAATGCTAGGAGATGTTAAATTAATTGCGGAGGGACTCCCCGAAATAATGGGAAGGCAGATTTTAACGCGTGTTAAGAAGGGCAAATTTTTTGAAGTTAATGAGTTGATATAAATAGATATGTGAATCTCTCTTTAGAGCGAGGTTGTATTGAAGACAAATTGGGTGAAGTTATTTAGTTGCACTTTTCTTTATTTGAAATCTTAGCCGTTTCGAAAAACGTTAGAGATGATTTATTTGATTTCCATTGCACAGAATTTCATGTGCTCACAACATGGATACGAATTGTACGACAGTACAACAGTCGGACTTTATTCATTCACTGACAAATCTAAGCTTCTGCAGCAGCAGCAGCAGCAGCAAAGACTTCATCACTCGTGATGAGGTTTACGGCAATACGGAGCCTATTACGGCGGTGTATCATTACCGGCCCCTGCCTCCGTATTATCCTGTCACGGTCGCGTGAGATCACAGACTCCGGCACTGCCGTGGCGTGGCAGCGAATTGCAACTCCGTGTTCGTGTTGCAATTCTTGTTATCATTCGTGTTATTCGTGAGTGTTATTCGTGCGTGTTATTCGTGCGTGTTACCAGTACGTGTGTACTGATCGTGTGCGCGTGTTACTGGGGGTTGTGTGGGGTTGGGTATGGCGGGGACGATTGCTGACAAGGTGTGTTGATCTCAATTGGTAATTGTGTGTGTGTGGTGATGCTTGTTTACGCGACTTTAGTGCCTGCGTTGTGTACAGAATGTGTGCATTGGATGTGTTCACCTGAGATGTGTACACGAGTTGTGTGCATGAGTTACGTTGAAAAACAACACGAAAGCTGCACACTGGAGCTGTATGCAGCTGATGCAAACTGGTGATTTGTTCTGTGCGTGAGCTGTGACAGCGAGCTGTTCATGGGGGCAATAAATGAAAACTGTGTGCAAGAGCTGTACATTAAAACTGTTCACAAAACTGTATGCAAGAGCTGTATACTAAAACTGTTCACAAAACTGTATGCAAGAGCTGTATACTAAAACTGTTCACAAAACTGTATGCAAGAGCTGTATACTAAAACTGTTCACAAAACTGTATGCAAGAGCCGTAAACGAGAAATGTATACAATGATTATTTTTATACGATAGTTACATGCTGGAATAACTACGCGCAGTGGTTATGTAAAGATTTTTTTGCACAGAAGTTGTGTGTGAGGGCTTGTTCTTGTGTTCATAGGAACCTTTGAGTTCGCACGAGTTTGTTGCACAAATGCGCTGTGTGCAGGGGCTGTCGGTAATCAAGCAAACAACACATGTAAAGTTACGTAGAGTGAGGTTTCATCCGCACTAAAGTTTCAGTACTATTAACAACGTAATAAAAGCTACATTCCAGAATGTAGCAGTTTGACCAAGTTTGTTGTGTGATGCTAATTACCTCACCAATCATAAACGCTGACCTCCTCAGTGCGTTGTCATAACGCCCCATTGCTCCAAGTTCAACAAAATGAAAGCGAGCGCCGTGCACTTTCGCATGAGGCATGAAGTTCGTCCAATTTCGCTGTCGTCCTCGCATTTCTACCACAACGATAAGCACACTTGCTCCCTGGGCGCAATCGATTCTAAGTCTCGCAAGTTGTCAGCACAAGACAATGTAGTGCCGCTGGAGCTGAGAGACTTCCATAGCTCGGTTTGTGACGGCACTGCGGCACGGAGCTGTGGTGGGGCGTGTGAAGTAGGCTGCTCTGTGGGGGTCTGTGAAACAGAGGGGTGTGGTGATAGGACTTGCAAAGCAAAGGGCTCTGTTGTGGGAATTGTATATTATACATATTACTAGAGCTCAGTGAAGGGTTTCGTAAAGCCGTGGGACTTAGTAGACCTGTAAAGTACAGGAGTTCAGTGGTGGGATTCGTAAAGTAGTGGGACTCAATGGACTTGTAAATTAATGGAGCTCAGAGAAGGGATTCGTAAAATAGTGGGACTCAGTGGACCTGTAAAGTACTTTGGTTAAATAAAAAGAAATGCGAAGTGCAGGAACTCAGTGGTGGGGCCTGTGTGTTAGTATGATCTAATTTTGAAGCCTCGGTTCAGCTTTGGATCCTGTGAAGTAGTCGGGCAGAATGAAGGGACCAGTGAAGGAACTCACAAGGTCTGTTGCCTGATAAGAACTTGCGTCACACAAATAATGACCGCCAACGAGACATGCGAGACTATGTCCAACCGTGAAGGATCTCTGTCTGGGGGGCAATGAACTAACAGCTTTAGAATTGCATCTACACTGGATTAAGGTTGATCTTTTCTGTATATCAGAGAGTGAAGGGGATTTTGAAGTTGAGTACAAAATGCGATGATAATTGAGCATTTCCAAGCTCCATTGCACTGAGTATGGAACTAGAATATTTCACACTGCGTATCGACTTATAAAATTGATGAACTGTCAATACTCACACGGCTAAGCTGATTAAAATCACGAAATCTTTGACCTGAACGTAACAACGCTAGTCTCAGAATTTTTATTAGCTTCAGCTAAAACTATTATGAGAGACTTACTGCTGTTCTTGTAAGTTTGGTGACTTTCGCCTTCAGGAAGTATTATTATCATGTCCCATAAGCACCTTTGCTGTGGTAAATAGTAGGAATTATTGGCTGCTCTCTGATGTGTGTAAGGCATTACTTCAAAATATGAGGCATTACTGGCCGCTGTCTGTGCAGAGCTTGAAGAAGCTGAGCCACGTGAACGTCGTGAAGCTCAAGGAAGTGATCCGCGAGAAGGACACACTCTACTTCGTGATGGAGTACATGCGTGAGAACCTCTACCAACTCATGAAAAACAGGTTTGTTCGCAATTGACTGACCTAAAAAGTCTATTCGTTTTTCTTTCATTATACTTGCATTGCTCTCGATATGTTTTTCGAAGATTTCGTTTTTAAGATTGACTATTTGGAAAAATTATTTTCTAGCGTAAGTCTTATTTGCAAACTCATTGCAAATTGTTCTGGTTCGCAATTTTTTTGCATATTTAATTCCCGTAATTTGTAATGGGATATTGCATGATTTTTGCGGTTTCCATTGGAATGAAATAGCTTTGATAAAACCCTACATTACCAATGAAAATGAGTAAATTCTACAATTGTTCTTTGAATATTTCAAAGCGTAGACACATATAAGTACGTTTGTGCTCAGAACTTTTAAATTTTTCGCGACCGCAGCTCTCTAGAAACTGTACAAGAGCAGGGGCTTGCTAAGAAATGAATCTTTCATTACAGTATCTAATTGATTCATGAAAGAGTTAATTTCTAAATGCATTTTTCTGAAAACTTTCTTAGGCAAAACCTATTAGACCTCAAAAGGATTTCCATTGAGAATGCATCATTCGTGGGAAAATTTAAAAAAAGAAACCGCAAAGAAACTGAAGAAAACTACAAATTTTCAACTGAATTCTCGGGTCCCAATAAGTATGTATTCATGAACTTGAATAAACTGTGAGATATTTTAAAATCCTCCCAAGGTTTATTTTCAAAAATTTTACGCTCATATACAATTAGACCGACATGTACTATTACAATAATGACGCTCATTTCTGTGTGCAGTGACAAGTTATTTTCGGAGTCCGTTATCCGAAACATGATGTGGCAAGTGCTTCAGGGACTTGCCTTCATGCACAAGCACGGTTATTTCCACCGCGATATGAAGCCAGAGAATCTCCTCTGTACTGGTCCTGACATCATCAAGATCGGCGACTTTGGCTTGGCCAGAGAGATTCGGTCTCGGCCTCCGTACACAGACTACGTCTCCACGAGATGGTGAGTGTGATGCTTGGACGTGCGGCTATGGTGTAGAAATACGGTGCAGGCCTCCGTTTACAGACTACGTCTCCACGAGATGGTGAGTGTGGTGCTTAGACGTGTGTCAAACCGGTATTTACTGTTCAAGAATGTGTTGAATCACTTAGACATCCGGTGCCGAGCTCCATCTCTAGGCCACGTCTGCACGAGATGGTGAGTACAACGCGTCATGAGCTAAAACGATGGGGGCTGAGCAAAGATCTCATTGGCTTGCGAGAAAACAATGGCCTCGGTTTATGTGGACAGATTACAGATGCGAGATTTCGTCAGCACGATATGGTGAGTTTGATATCTTGAAATTCATATCGAATTTGCTAATGATCCTGAGATTTTTGCTTGTGACCGAAACCTTCGCATACAGACTACTCCCTTGGGATGGAGGGCTTACTGGACTTGACTAAAGTAATTTTCATGCGTCTAAGCTAATTTAGAAAAAAACTATTTTGTGCCAAGCTCTTGTTTTGTGATGTACTGAGGGGCGGTTTCTGTGGAGTGCACATTGAAACAATGGGCGTTTTGATTCAGAAGGAAAATGTACATTGGCAGAACCACATGAGTACAGGAAAAACGTGGAGGGTCCTGCTCAGAACTATTACATACCCCCTTTCCTAGTGCAACACAACCTGGGTTAGGTTTCCTACTCGGTACCATTACGAACTGGATAGTACCATTACCTCCCTCCAGGTATCGCGCCCCCGAGGTGCTGCTGCGAGCCACCAACTACAGCAGCCCCATCGACATCTGGGCGGTGGGCGCCATCATGGCGGAGGTGTACACCTTCCGGCCGCTCTTCCCCGGCAACTCCGAGATTGACCAGATTTTCAAAATATGTCAAGTTTTGGGCACGCCTGAAAAGGTAAGGTTTTGGTACAAATATTGGACCCTGTTCAAACGATGGTTAGTTTTGTGGTTGAATAGTAAATTAATAAAATTTAGACTGTTATTCTGAGATGCTCGTATTAAATTTTGAAATTGAGTACAAAAACTGATTTCTGTAACCCTTAAGTTACGAAGACTATTTCTTCTCTACAGGCGGACTGGCCCGAGGGCTACATACTAGCCAAGGCGATGAACTTCAAGTTCCCCCAGTTCACCCCCATGAACCTGTCCTCGATCGTCACCAACGCCGGGTCTGAGGCGCTGCGACTCATGGGTGACATGATGATGTGGAACCCAACCAAGCGGCCCACTGCCCAGCAGTGCTTCAAGTGCGTGCTTGTGGTGGTGACCGTTGCATCCCAGTCTTGCTTGCAGGGATGACCATACCATCCCAGTCTTGATTGCAGTGATGACCGTACCATCCCAGTCTTGCTTGCAGTGATGACCATGACATCCCAGTCTTGCTTGCAGTGATGACCTTACCGTCCCAGTCTTGCTTGCAGTGATGACCATACCGTCCCAGTCTTGCTTGCAGTGATGACCGTACCATCCCAGTTTTGCTTGCAGTGAT
>JACJUY010000462.1:20042-35356 GCA_014220935.1 Platorchestia sp. MABIK | reverse complement strand
GACAATACCATCCCAGTCTTGCTTGCAGTGATGACCATACCGTCCCAGTCTTGCTTGCAGTGATCACCTTACCGTCCCAGTCTTGCTTGCAGTGATGACAATACCATCCCAGTCTTATTTGCTTGCAGTGACGACTATACCATCTTGCAGTTTTGCTTGCTTGCAGTGATGACCATACCATCCAAGTCTTGCTTTTTTGCCAAAGCTTCTATGACTTCAGTCGCCCAATTCAGCACTGGGCGACGAAAATCATAGATGCTCCGGCCAAAACCATTTGGCTGAGATTGATGTTGTTGTGTGTTATATGCGTGCCATGTCCTACTGCTCAACAGAGAGCTGCAGGTGGAAGAACATATAGAGTTTGGGGTTTTATTAAATTAGTGTCATTTTTGGTGTGATTTCGATTAGTTTAGTGAAAATGTAGCTATTGCATGGTGATATTCATCTGACCTGTTGAATACTGAGAATCAACCCGCAGCTGAATGAGGGTACAAGTTAGTTATAAATCTCAAATACTTTTCCCCTTACCGATATGAGTCTTTGTATAATGTAACTAAAGTGCTAAATTGAAATTCACAAATAATTCTCGCGATAGATTCTGAATTTTTACTTAAAACTGCAAGAATCTGCAGGCGAAACAACTAGGGAGATTTTACTGCGGCAGTATTGCAATCATTTATTACAAAAGCTTCCTTCATAATATACCGGAAAGACTTCAGTATGATATTTTATCGTCACACTAATCTGTGAACGATACGTTCATTATGCGCTAATAATTTGCCCCTTATAATTTTCGGGTTCCACCACTACGACAAAACTATTGTCATGCTCTCCTGCGAACAAATAATGACATTTTTTCATTGGGATTTGTAACACATCATAATAAAAGCATCAACTAACAGTAATGAGTCGGTCTTCAGTTTTAATTAAACGGTAGTGTAACGGGCTACATTATGTCCCGAAAACAGTGATCCCGATCATGGTCACTCGTCTTTGTTTGAGGCATAATTTCTTCCAAGGAATTAATTGCGGCAGCTAAGCTGAGATTGTCTCCTCGGCAGGTACCCTTACTTCGCCAACCACAACACTGAGAGCAACCAACTCACCATGACGATGCACAAGCTCAAGCTCGCCTCGGAACAAAACAAATACTCCAACAACTACACAGGACTGTCGTCTCAGTGGATCTCCAGCGAAAACCTCAAGTAAGAGGATGTTTTTACTCAATCTCACCGAGATGACTTTTACCTCTTTTTAGGTTATCCAGTTAAAGGAATGGGAATCGTACAAATTAAATTGTCATAATGATGATGTTTTGAATTAATTTTGATGTTGCAAATGTTGTTGTTGCGTGTCACAAATGAAAAATGAGTTACATTTGGTTGAGTAGGTGAATTGGACGAGCCCAGTGAATGAAGGGATGAATTTGAGTGAGCATAACTTTCATGTTTCCAGTTCGTTCAAGCACAACTACTCTCTAAGACACAATAGGCTTTTACAGTGTATGATAAGGTCTACACTGTGGTAGTGTAGACTACAGTGTGGTAGACCTTCCATGATAAGGTCTACCGTGAGTGGTAACTTATTGACTAGGAATCTGCTCGAAGTCATGAAATCGATTGAAACTAACTTCCACGAGGCATTCTCTCCACTCGCCTCCTTTTTAAATATCAATCCAATAGGTCTAAAAATATTCCTACACTACCATAAACAGTTCTTTTAACACTGCCTTACAAACATCTTCCTCCTAAACGTATTAACTTGTTACCAATCGATCGCTTCGTGAAGCCAATGTGCACCAGTATAAGTGCACCACTGGTGGGGAAGATTTAAGCAAATGACATACGTCATCAGTAACCCCTTACAGGTTAATACAGTTCTCAAAATTGTCCACGGTTTTCACGCATGTCGCTTTTTGCGGATCCGTTTTCCCAACAGCCGGACGGAGCAGCCAAGCAGCCTGGGGACCTCGAGCTTGTCGAGAGCAGGTGGGATGTCGCACAGTGTGTCAGATGATGAACTCGCACAGTCACGCCCCCGTGTGGTCCATGGCGGCAGTTTGCCGGAGGTTGAGTGGAGGTTAACGCAACCAGAGGCCACCAAGCCAAGCGATTTTGGTGGAGCTGGTGTAGGAAGCAAGAGGTTGGCTAGGGTGGACGATGGTAACGAGGATGATGACGACGAAGACGTCGCGTCTGTTAGATCCAATACTAGAGTTGGTTTTACAAACGCTGGCTCATACGACGATGAGAGTAAAATTCCGAATGGCAGACCATCTGCTGTGTTAATAAACAGGTATAACCCATCAAGTAGTGTTGTAGGTGTCACTAGACCACAAGGAGCTGTGATTGGTGGCGGAAACCCTTCGAAAACAAGCAGCTACGGAGGTCTTGGGCCCAGCAGCTATGGTTTCGGCAGCTACAGTTCAAATAACCCGGTGGGCATCACAGGAAGGGTCAGTGTCATGTCTAAAGCAAGCAACCGCAGCAGCCTGGTGTCTGGAATCAGTTTGGTGGGATCCCAGCCGATCACGAAGCTCAATAACCCGACAAATTATTCTTCGAATAACGCCAAGAATTTGCCAGCTGGCAGAGTTGGACAGCTGCAAGTTGAGGCTCCAGAGCAACGGATTCCTGGGCTTCCGTCTTACAATAGTGAGTATCTTGTCCTGAATTGCGCATTGGGTGTCCTTCTCTAAACTGCGCTAGGGAATAATTGTTAATAACTCGGATCGGAAACGAGGAGATGAATTACAGTATTCGTAGATGTACGAAGAATAAAAAAATGTCATTAAATTAATTAAATAAATGTATTGGCTCATTGTTTAGAAATTTAATCGTAAGATTTTGCAACGAATTTACGTACAAATTGATGGTATTTATTGTACAGCACTTTGAAGGTCAAAGCGAAGGTTGGATCTCAAAACGCTGTATGTTCAACGAAATCAGATGTAAATACTTTCTTTCGCTATAATTCCCATTCTGCCGTTTTCAACAAATACATTTTACTCCTACTCCTGTCGGGTAAAAATTTGATTCCATCATTTTCAAGCATTATTTTAAACATCATTCGAAAACACTTTACTGTCCAAAAATTCCAATTCCTGACGAAACTTCTGCATGAGATCCCTGTAAATAAAATCACTTGTCGTTATTCTCATGGTAATTTGCACGTAGCTCG
This sequence comes from Platorchestia sp. MABIK, assembly GCA_014220935.1. Classification (NCBI taxonomy): domain Eukaryota; kingdom Metazoa; phylum Arthropoda; class Malacostraca; order Amphipoda; family Talitridae; genus Platorchestia; species Platorchestia sp. MABIK. The sequence goes on along the minus strand of JACJUY010000462.1, from coordinate 32,176 downwards.
AGTGTGAGAATGAAAGATATGCTGTAGATTATTTTTCAGAATAAGGAAGAGCTCAAGCAAATTTAAGTGACCCCAAGCTTTCAATCCACAACTTCAATACGCATTTTTATTGCGCTAATGGAAGGGCCTGACACATATGTGGTGCAAATACAGTAACTCACAGTAATTTACTACATAAAACAGACAGCCGTAAAAAGTTCAACCGCAACAACAATGACAGCCGTAAAAAAGTTTTCATCAGCTTCATGAGTGGAATACCCAGGAGCTTTCTTTGAAAATTAATTTGCTTCCATGTTGCTGACGGTTCACTGCTGGCACTCAACTTACTTTCGTTAGTTTTGAGTTAAGGAGAGAAACTTAGAAATGTTTAACGAGCATTCGGAGTACAGGTTGGACTGAGAGAAGAGGCTGATTAAATGTCCTCTTTAATTTGATCTCGATATTGGGCACATCGATATTAACTGGTTTCATCAGGAGACGCCATGAGCATTTAAAAAAATTGGAGTGGGGAGTTTCTGTATCTTCATTCTGATACAATTATAGTGTTTACTGCCATTTCTTCAGGTTTTCTTCATTCTCTTCTCTCTGTGTCTTTTCAATCATGTTTGAAAATTCCGACGAATAAAGCAGGTTGCATGATGCTAAGCATTCCTTGCCTATTTCTTGCTTGCTCTCATAGCTTTTCGGTGCACCGATTATACATTTCATTTGTCATGTATATCATTTGCCATGGTGAAGCAATAATTATCGCATTTATACATGTTCATCTTCAACTAACAAATAATGTAATTTCTCTAAAGGATCGAACCCAGTTATGATCAATGGAGTTACAGTGACACGGTCGTCACTCCACGGTAAATGGGTTGTTTAGTTAGAAACGTTCTGTAGCTGTCCGCAATACAGCTTCTTTCACAAAGATACTGAGCAGCTTCTAGAAAGACTAGCAGCGTATACTGAGCCTCACTGTAGTTTCTTTTGGAAACTTACTCGTGTAGTTCGTGTTCGCTTTTCATTTGTCTCTGAGTAGATATTTTTTCTTGTAAGTTTTCTCTCATAAAGTTTTCCTCTGTAAATTTCCCCTCATTTGAATTGGCTGGTAGCATGCCTACGCGACCATCATAAATGACTACAATCATTGAAAGAATGGTTGCATTTATCGTGAGATGTCTTTGGCAAATAGGCAGGCACTCAGGTGATAATTTAACGAGTTGTGGCGTTCGCTGAGATCTTACCGTATCTAATTTAGTTGACGTAACCTAGGTTCATTATTTCAGAAATTGTCAGAAAATGTTTGATTGTTGCTGAAAATTTTCGCTTTTTCTAGATGTTCCTTTCCTTACTCTATGAGCATACGAGCGCACCAGCAATTTTTTTCCCACTGCAAAGATGTCCTAACGAATGGCATGCAAATTTTTCTTACTAGTGACTTTCGTCGTGGCCATTGAATGTCGCAGTACGTGAGTTCCAACTACCGAGCGCTTTACGTTCGGGCTGTTGAGCAACCTAATCCCAGTCATCGGATTTGTCTATTTAGTCACTCTTTATTCAAAACTAGCTACTCAAGCTAGTCCTGTGATAAGCAAGGAACTCATTAATCTCAAACGATAGACAATTGCTAAACTCATTTTCACCCACAAATTTTTTCAATTGCAGAATTTTTAACTTTTTTATTTAATTTATGGAATGTAGATCTCCAATCTTCTTGTAGTCGCTTGCTTTTTTTACTCACTTTTAAATGCGTTCACGGGTAGTTATTGCTTTAGCAGTTAATAATAATCATTTATTAATTTCCTCCTTACATCCTGCATTTTTGTTGGGAATGAGTCTAGACTCGAAATGTAATACATTTAGTATTAGTTTGTATTTGTATTTCCAGAATTCCTCCTTTACGCTGTAGAGTCAGTTTTCGTTCATGCGATCCAGTAGATTTGCTTTTTTATTAGTGTGCGAGAGCGATGAGTTTGGTGTGCGTGCTGGATTTTTTCCAGGAACGAAAATAACTCACTCGTGAGAAAATTTATTTGAGATAAATTAGGCCTTCGAACAATTTAGCATGGCTGCTCATGATCATTTTTATGTAAGTATTTGTCCACGGAGAGCAGTAAAAAAAGAAGAGTTTAAATGTGTTGTATATACGTGGACATAAGTAAAGTCTTCGTTGAGTTCTACACGGGAGTAGTCGGTTCCTTCTTACGCCTAGTATTTTGTATGGTTAATTGAACATTAAAATGTTTGATTGGTTTTTTAAAGCAAACGTACAAACAAATGCTTGTTCGAATTGTTTGGATGCGCGTCTAATACAGTTGCCTTACTTAATTTAAAATGAATCCATGGAAAGGTAAATTTAAAGCGAGCTAGAACGGTCCGTGATAGCCGCTAATACGTAACAATATTACAAAAACGATCTCACTTCAATGTCTATATCTTACAAATAAACACATAAATGAAACAACACTGGCGTAGAAGACGTGTGCTCCCACAGCATTCGTCGTCTCATCGATCTGTTGTACAAATCCACAGAGTTCAGTGACAGTTTGGGACCGAGTTTGTTGGTGCATCGTCGCCATCTCATTCTCTTTCTTTGCAGACATGGCGGCCTGGTAGACCAGCGTACGGGCGGGCCGTTTAAAGTGATTCGCGTATATTGATTGGGATTGCTAGAAATATCCGTCACTTTCAGTTACCGCATCGATGTGGTTAAAATATACCAGCAAAACATACTAGTTACAATATGATAGTAATAACATTACCACACTCTAAGCCAAGTCAAGTAACGCAAGGATCGTTTAGAACAAAACATGCGTTATTGATGCCCTAACACACGGGTACTAATTCCTTTTAAATTGGAACTTGGGTACTGCGCTCCACCTCCGGCAAGCAGAATGTTACTCAATCACTGTATGTTGTGTTCCCCTGTGATGGCAGCACCACCATCACTGTGTATTGTGTTCCCTGTGATGGCAGCACCACCATCACCATGTGTTGTGTTCCCTGTGATGGCAGCATCACCATCACCGTGTGTTGTGTTCCCCTGTGATGGCAGCACCACCATCACCGTGTGTTGTGTTCCCTGTGATGGCAGCACCACCATCACCGTGTGTTGTGTTCCCTGTGATGGCAGCACCACCATCACCGTGTGTTGTGTTCCCTGTGATGGCACCACCACCATCACTGTGTGGAATATTATTCCATTGTTAGCCTAATGTTAAACATCGTTATCTTACACATCAATATGGAGTTCACTATCTTTAATATCGAGGTGAAAGTCAAGTGCTCGTCTTTACCTCACCATGAAAGTCAACATCACAATTGACTAACATTTTGTGGCTGTTCCCCCAGTGGTGGATTTGGCCGCACCTGCAGGTGTGAATGTTCCTCCGACGTTTCTTATCGCAGAAACAATGGGCGAGTTTAACAAGATATTACTTTATATTTTATTGGACGCGAGTGTTACTTCATTACTCAAGAGAATTTTTAGATCACTCACTAAAGTTCGTATCTATAATGCATTTTGACAACTAAATGCAAAGGTGCATCGTACGGGGTGATATACCTGTTCGAGTCAACGGTCCTGAACAGGCCGTTATGGTGTGGACTAGACCAGCTGACGCACGTCTGGTTGGTCTGAACACACTCGTTGTGTGCTTGTGTGCTTCCCGTGTACTGTGATACATGTCTCCGATGTGTGGGTGGTCACATCTCCTGTGTGGTTGTGTGCTGCACGGCATGACGTCACTACTGCTGAGCCAGGTCACGTGATCAATTGTGCTCGGTCAGTTGTGCGATCGAGGAAACAAGGTAGGGTCAAACCACTTTTATTTCGTCTACCGTGTGGCAATGCTGACGTCATGGCAACGAACCATTAGCAGCGCTCATGTTGCATCTGGCAACACTTCTAGCCCCACATCTGGCACCACTAATGTCCTAACAACATGTTGCAATGGTGACATCATGGCAACGAACCAATAGCAGCGCTCATGTTGCATCTGGCAACACTGCTAGCCACAAATCTGGCGCCACTATTGGCCTAACGACATGTCGCAAAGGTGACGTAATAATGTTTGTTTGAAATAAAGCCGTTCTATTGGCTAGCCGAACAAGAGGAGGTGTATTTTCCCCATAGAAATGACTCTACCTTATTTCCTCTACCGTGGTCAGTTGCATGGCTCGCCGCTGTCTCTCCCTCCCTCTCGCTGTACTGTTCTTGCACCGCCCTCAGTTTCCACTCCGAAATTTTTATGTTTGCATCTTATAGATTGTTTTAAATGTGTTCTTTGGAGTCTCATTGGTTTTTATTGCTTTTCTTTACGTTTGTTTAACCCAAAAAGTTGAGCTTGATCAGGACCACAAAGTTTTGTGCAATTTGAGAGACGTTTTTAAATATTTCTTCAGTAGTAATTGTTTAAATAGTTTTGAAGTGGCTGCTGCCTTCGACTGTCGCTGTAACCCACAGCACCCCTGCTTGAACTGCTTTTTTTTGTACATTATTTAGCATTTTACGTGCTTCTATAATTTTAAATAACGGACATTTGTATATAACAGTTTCAGTGCTTTGTTACCCGATCCTCTACCTATTGAACCTTTATTGTACTTTCCAGGTTTCATGTTTTATAAAAATTTGAAATTTTTTATGTGATTTATGCACCCAAATTAAATTATTTAGATTTACTTCACATTCAGAAGCATGGTGAAGTCAGAGATCTTAGAAGCAATGTTAACTAAAAATTGTGACTAATCTTTGATTGCATTCGTTCACGTTCCGTAATATAATACATATGTACAATTGTACATATTACGTACAAAGCACACACTAAGAGCGACAGCAAAGCTCGCAGTATCTGATGAGAGATTACCGGCTCTCACGGAGCAGCGTATCACTGATACCGGGTCTCGATAACACGCCCTTCTCGTTACAGGCCGTCAGTGCATTTGAATTTAGGGGTTGTTGATAATCGTGTATGTGTCTATCACACGAAATCCTGGTCAGGGTATATATTCACCTTTGTTGCAATAAGTGCTAAATTACTGTAGCTGTATTTTCTGATAAATTGAGTGGATTGGTTTGATGAAATAGTAAGGGCTGTAAAATATTCGTTTTCGGTAAAACTAACACGCTTTAATTGATGGAACGCTGAATTACTCACTCAGAGAAATGGTAGAAGATTGGGTAATTTATTTATGTTTTTGGCAGTCACGTTGTTGAAGTGTTTCTATTCTAGCTAAGATTAGATTAAATTTGAGTGCTGTCACATACTTCTATTTTTTGTGAAGAACTTTATAACTTGTACGCGCCTTTAGAGAGCAGAATACGTTTTATGGATGAAACCGTTGTAAATACTAGCAACAGGTAATAACGGAAAATAGTAGCAACTCTAAATGAAATGTAGATTTTAGAAGGGAATAGTAATGCTATAACGACTATATATATATATATATATATATATGTATATGGGTTATATAAATAGTCGTAATGACATTGCTATTTACTTCTGAGGCTATCTGACCGAGGTCCATGAGAGGAATTTGCCACGAAATGAATCATATGACTATATTCACGGCTGGGGGTCAATATCCTGCAGCAAACCTGTGCTAAAGTTCAGGGTAGGCAATTTTGGATCGCTGATGCTCAGCCTAGAGCGCAGGATATGTTTGAACCTGAGCGTTGTACACTTAGACAATCGGATTGTTCATTATGAAAACGCGTTCCAAGGCGCAGTATGCGAAACGGATTTTAGAAATACAAAACTGTTTCGGTGCACTATGGTTATAGGATGAATAGATAAGTTCTAGACGCTCGGTGAACATGTAAATGATATATGGCTAAGGCCGCCGTCACACGGAGACCAAATGGTAACGTTTCGTCATAATCGTCTACAGTCAGCGGCACCACTCGGTCTATCTAATGACAAAAACTGACGGTTTCGTAGCGCTGGACAGACCAAATAGTACCGCTATGTAGACGATTATGGCGAAATGTTACCCTTTGATCTCCGTGTGACGGCGGCCTAAGTTGTTCTTGATATATATCAATAAATAGTTTACGATGATACCCAGCTCCAGGGTACGGAAGGTCACACACGTTTATTCACCAGGCGCGGTGAGCAGAAGCATGCCCAGCTCCCTCGCCTCCGGCCTGGTGGGGGCAGCAGGTGGGGCGGGGGCGAGCAGCTACGGAGGGCCGGGGTACAGAAGTGGGTACGAGGGCGGCTTCGGCTCCACCACCTACAAGAACCACTACTCGTACCCCAACAGCGTACCCAACTCCAACACTTCGTTTGTGTCCAATCCTCGTTCCAACAGCGCCAACAACATACACGGCCGCACCAACTGGAAGGAGAAGTGAGTGTCCTTTGTTCGGTTAGGACAGTGGTTCTTAGTACATTCATTGTGGTATGTCTCTTTAGGACAGTGGTTCTTAATACATTCATTGCGGTGTGGCCTATTAGGACAGTGGTTCTTAATACATTCATTGCGGTGTGTCCCATTAGGACAGTGGTTCTTAGTACATTCATTGCGGTGTGTCCTATTAGGACAGTGGTTCTTAATACGTTCATTGCGGTGTGTCCTATTAGGACAGTGGTTCTTAATACATTCATTGCGGTGTGTCCTATTAGGACAGTGGTTCTTAATACATTCATTGTGGTGTGTCCTATTAGGACAGTGGTTCTTAATACATTCATTGCGGTGTGTCCTATTAGGACAGTGGTTCTTAATACATTCATTGCGGTGTGTCCTATTAGGACAGTGGTTCTTAATACATTCATTGCGGTGTGTCCCATTAGGACATTGGTTTTAATACATTCATTGCTGGATGTCCCATTAGGACAGTGGTTCTTAATTAATACATTCATTGCGGTATGACCCCCATGTGGGTCGTGCTTAAGTTTTTCCAGTTGCAAAACGACTCATAGATGGCTCCCTTGAAAATTTTTGAACAATCTTTTTAAATTAATGGAATTCATTTTACCCAGTTAATTTTTGGTATTTCTAAAATTTTCAACAACTTTTGACTTTAAATTTGAGTTGGATTTTGAACTTCAGTTTAACCCATCGCAGTCAACGTGTTAACCTGGTTGGAGGTACTGAACCCCACAAGTTCCAAACATATGCATCCATCGAACCCTTCGTAGTTGGAAAAATGAAAAATGCATTTTTCTTTCAATTTATAAATATACTGTATTAGTGCGCAAACTGTACCATCCCCTGAAACTGACTCACCGAACCCGGGTTCGGTCGAACCCAGGTTAAAAACCACTCGGTTAGGTCTCGTGGAAGTTAGGTAATCCACCCACAGCAGCCGAGCTCGATGTAGTCTAATGTTGTACAGATAAGCGCACCAGCCTCGTTAAAATGGTGTCAGAAATGATGGCTGAAGCTTTCTACCATTCAGTGAGATTGAATCGCACGAAACGTTTAATAGGATTGGTAAATTCCTGCATTAATTGTAATAATTACTTTATGAAGAACTGAATGTGCGGAATGAGCTAATATTTGCTTTGTTAATTGCTCAGATACGGGCACGATCCAAAGATTTTAATACCAGCAAATTGCAATTAAAAACAAAAAACATCTTCAAGAACAAACCTCACAGTAGTTGACGTTATTAATACAATCAAAACGAGCTCTTCATCTTTTATTTACTGAATTTTAAATTTATTTTCACTTGGTATTACCAATTTCTTCTTTAACAATACTGGTGAGAGGAACCAAGAGACAACACAAGCAATGAACTGTACGTTATCGGGCGTGGGAACCGCAAAACTCGAGACGTGATGAGTACTTCAGGCGCCTCAGTCCCTGGCGATTGCTTCTGTAGCGAGTTTAATTCCAGACATCATTGCATTAAAGTACAGGATGATGCAGAAACTTTATCCATAGATTTTGAAGCTCTTGTATGGTTATTTTAAATAAAATTCGTGTAAATGATGTATGTTTCATCAAAAATCAAATAAAAATACTGCACGCCGTTCACAAATTTATAAATATCATGCAACATTATGTTGATGGTGTCGAAAATGTTACCTATTACATTATCGATAAAATGCTTCGTATTTCCCTTCTAAAACATTTTTTATGATTTAGCAGATCATTTTATGTCTTAACACCGTCACTATCACAGCGCAGCTCCTCAGTCGATAGTTCAGTTTTTTTGAAGGCTCAAGCTAAGTTTTCTACTTACATTAGATAATAATTAACTTGAGCATGCGGATGTATTCTATGATACGCGATGATTAAGTTTCAAGTATCACCCAACTATTTTTTTACCAAAGGAAATTTTGTGTCACAACAACACCTGGTACTATTTAAGTATTGTTTAGCACGCTGTGAAGTGCTCAGCATTCTTCAGTAAGATTTCTTTTCTTTGCAGGTACTTGAAATAAATATACTTCAAGACTAGGTATCGATGAAGGCGCTTGGACTTCTACTATACGTCTGTCATCCATGGCACTCTGGCACTGAACAACCATCATCACCTTGGTTGTACCTGGTGCTGTATGACCATCCCCACCGTATATTAAGATCATCTCTGCCGTGGTTGTGATTATTGTGCTACAGCCATCTCCACCTCGGTTGTGACTTGTGACACACCATGTACAGCATGGGTTGTGACACACCATGTACAGCATGGGTTGTGACACACCATGAATCAAAACTGCACACATTATCTCAATTTTGCGTAAGTGGCGTCATTCTGCTACGCGCAAGTGGAAAACCTGATCGTGAACTTCGGCTGCACACGTTCTTGTTTTCACTTCAAGCCGGCGACCTGCAGTTGCAACTTTTATTAAAATTCAAAAATTTTAAAAGAATTATTCGAACGATGTTGAGTTATTGAAGCGCAATAGATACAATTCCTGCATCGTCTGGAGCAGCTAACAACCACGGGTGACATGGAAGCCACCGCCTGATGGCGATAGGTGCAACTAGAGTAGCCAATTCATACCGTCCGCTGCATAACTGGTTGTGTTGTTTCAGTTCCCTCAGCACAAATGTAAAGTGTTTACCCCGCCTGACACAGATCTGGTCTCTTGTACCTCAGGTCACTTGCTATTTATTGAAGTTCTGCTGGTATTTTTTCTTCATTTTTTGGAATCGTTTCTTCTTACGTGTGGCTGTCAACCAGGGTCCAAAACTCCACTAGAATTTGTATAACTAGGTCCAGCCTAGCACTTAGTGTATGTTTGCTCATCCCAGCCACTGATTGATGCGTAGTCCTTGGAATTAGTTTAGTCTTATACTTTTATTATTGTACATAATTATCAGCCCTTGCAGTAGCATTTATTTTTTTGGCCTCCGACTGATGATGGAATTGAAGATTGGGGACAGGAATGAAATTACTTCATGCAAATAGGACCATTTTAGTCTTCATGTGCTCTAGTAATTTTCGATCACTGTTTTGGGTAGAATTCCTTTCAAAATCAGTATCAAGCACTTTCTTGTGGCAAATCAATTGGTAATCGATTTTTTAATGGGATGTTGTAGGAATAACCGAAATGTCATTTAGATCACAACATTCATAGAACGGTGTACCACAATACGGCGGAAGGATCAGTGTACATATATAATATCTGTGTATGAATTGTACGTGCTTTTACCGAGTCTCATCGTTCCATTAAAAATATATACTAGTCTGCAAGGTACAGTTAATGGCGTGTATGTTGCTTGGTAGGTTTTTCCAGACGTAAAAGGTAGGGGGTGCGAGTTATCTCCCTTCAGTGCACGACAGTAGAGTGTGTAGCGGCTGCTCGTCAACTCGGTTGCTGAGTTTGCCTCTCATCGAACAGTGATAAGAATTCCCATACGAGTGGAGGATACTCATAGTCCATGTTTTTCAACAGCTCACGAAGACTTGACGCTTTTTTTATTGCGAATCTGCTCGGTATTGCGAATCTGTCGTGGATTTGGTTGCAAGCTTAGGTAGACCCAATTCTCCTCGTGCAAACGTCACTTTCAGGTGAATAGGTCTGTGTGAGATCGTAGTAAATACCTACATGTACACTAGCAAATGCTGTAATATTTTTTATTTACTTAGTATTGCTTCACCTGACCCGTTTTATCTGTTACATCCATGTTGTCCAAACGACAGTGTGAAAATCATGGTAGTGATAAAGTACACTATTAATTAATTTGGAATCAGAATTTCCTATCTCTGCGTTGTACGATGTCACTAATGTGCTGATGCTTGTGCGTGAACATTGATGACTGTAAATGTTTTACGGTTGTGCCTGTGCGTGAAATGGATGTGACGGCACCGGACTAGAAGACAACCTGAGACCGGGCAATTGGTTCGCTTCTGTGGCCATTTTCTTGTCTACTCAAAACTACTTCTCTCACGCCTCCAGTGCTGCTTTAGTCATGTCAGTCAGTTTATGCACGAGGTCCACTGGAATAAAGACACGGCATCCAAAAAATGTAGCCCCGAATGAAATCTCAAATGATTTCGACTGAAATGAGCAAGATTTAAATATTTTCGTGAAAGCCTATTTCAAAATAACTTTGTCGCTGACTTCCCTTTTTCACTCGTTATTTTTTGGTTCAATGTTAGCTGAGATATTTTCAGGGCCAAACATATACATAGCATTGATGACGAAGGGTAAAATTAAAAAATTTTCCATGTTCAGTACAACTAACAACAAAACAACCTTTTGGCTTGAATGGTTCAGAAGTTACAACATTTTTAAAATGGTCACATTTTTTGAATACCCTACCAAAAAAATCATTTGAGGATCAACATAAGAAATTACCTACAAATGTGTCCTAGAAATCAGATAAAAAAATATTAGAAATCAACTGGATGTGTGTACGCGAGAGCGAATATAGAAATGAGAGAGGTCAATTGACCTATGTAAAAGGAATGACTAGTGTAAGCTCGTACCTGAGTTATTGGTAGATAAGCAACAGCCCTGAAGTGATCTGTCCTTCAGCTCCAGCTCCACTAGACTTTTTGTCGGTCTTGCCATACTTTCTTGAAATTCCCTCTATTTCCATCATCCTTTCCAGTATTTTAGTTCTTTCAGTCACTAGTTCATTCCTTGAAGATGATATAAGTGCGTACTGATTTTTAGGCAATAAAAGTGTGATCACAGATCTGTATGGATTTTAAAAAAAAATTCATAGATGCTCGTGCCGTACACGACCATGTTTCATTAACTTATACACACAAATGATTTCACCTTCTCACATAAAAAGTACCCCCTTGTACGACCATGATTAAGTAAACTTACGCGGAAAAGTTTCATGCGAAAAGTTTCACGCTCTACGATCATCCGATTCCATTCTTTTGAAATCCGCCCTCTAGAAACAGTTCCGCAGATCCGCCGGCATTTGTTCAATCGGATTGGATGCGCAGTCGAAAGTTCTATGAGTGAATTTTACGTTTCACGCGTTATAAAATTTGCAGTATGCGTCAACTAATGTGTTTAGTAAACAATGCGGGAAATGCTTGGTACCTTTGTGAAGGAAAGGAAGAATGAGCTGAAGAACAGATACGGTAAGCAACGTCATAGCTTATTATGTCTCGTGGTTCAACCTTTTATAATTTTGTGAGCAAAATTTTCAATATATAACTTATATTTGAACAATTGTTAGTTGCATTATTTTAATTTCAATTTTATCTGCTGTGCTAGTAACTGCTAAACTTTTAAATGCCTAAACAATTCGTGATCTAAATTTTCTGATGGAAGGCTTAATTTAAATGGTAGGTATTATTCTAATTTTAGACCAAAACTAAATTAGGAGCGTAAATCATTTTCACCTATAGATCTTGCCGTGCGTTTAACAGGTGTAAGTTTTTTGTTTAGTGTGTATGTTCTACTGTCATTTATAGTAGGGATTGACCCACTAATCGTTAGAGTTATGTCAGCGATAGAATGATTGCACTGCAGCCAGAGAACCGACCAGGACAAGCTCAAGTTTTACACCAATTCTTCGGTGATTCTCATGCCGGATGCTTACCGAACATTTTGGACTTCAATTTTAATTTTAAATTTAAAAGGAAGATATTTTTGGTCAATATTGATTTTAGGCCTTTCACGGAAATTAAAAATTCCGTTCCAAAGAATCACTAAAGGAACACATTTAAAGACGTTTTACGTGAATGACATTCTGCTCGCTGATGCGTTATTTTCGAGATA